>CAKNXH010058278.1:35291-88777 GCA_932178445.1 Andricus quercusramuli | reverse complement strand
GTCTTTCAAAAGTTATCCGATATACAGACGACGACAACGACAACGACGACAACGACAGACAGACAGACACCGACGTAAAAACCATTTTTTCTGACTCAGGGGGCCTCAAAACGTCGACATTTGATGAAATCCACGAAAGTCATTTTTCACATAAAATCAATACCTTCTCATTATGATGAGAATGTAAAAAGACAATTTTCACACAAATCGTTAAATTTTCAAATAAAAAAGAGAAATTTTCAACCAGAAATGAAAAAGTTAAATTTTCAATAAAAAAAAATTATGAAAAAAAATTAAATTTTCAACAAAACAATTAAATTTTCCACCGAAGAAATGAATTTTCAACCTTCAACCAAGAAGTTTAATTTCCAACCAAAAAGATTAATTCTCAACGAATAATGTAAGAGTAGATATTTCAACCAAAAAATACATTTTAATTCTAAATAAAGAACAGTTCAATTCATCCAAAAAAGACAATTTTTCAACAAAATAATTGAAACCTTCCAAAGAATATTCATTTTCAACTAAACAGTTGCATATCTACCAAAAAAATGTCTAATAAAACAGATGAATTTACAACCCAAAAAGACGAATTTTCAATAAAAATGTGAATTTTCAACCAAAAAGTATGACTTTTTAACAACACTGTATACTTTTTAATCAAATAATAACATTATTAACTAAAAATATAATTTTCAGAGGGAAGAAGCTGTAAAACATAGAAATAAAAGGCAAATAAATTACTGAGAGGAATGTAAAATTAGGGTGGCCGAAAAACTTCCTTTTGAAAATTCCTTAATTTTTCCCTGACTGATTTTTCATTTTCCATTACAATTACATAGTATTCAAAGAACAAAATCTTCAGCTTGTTATATTTTTAACATAGAATCTTTTATAAACGGGGTAAAACAAATTTGAAATTCAAATTTGAAAAAATTAAACTTATTATCCTTGACAGTTATTACAGTGCCTCTTTTATAGAAATTTCCTGACTTTTGCAAAAAATTTTTAAATCCTTTACTTTCCCTGACCAATAAAATTCCCAGTCAATAATCTGAAAAATCTGCATTAGTATATACATGTATAGTAATTGTGCAACATAATAATTAATATATTTGAATTTCGCGCCAACGTTTTTAATTCAGTGACGCCACCGCGGTGCTACTGTCGAAAGTAAAATTTGAGTAAAATACAATTACTTTTGTGGCAGCCCTGTTTGAATATTATAGCAAGAATTAAAGTAAGTAAAGAACTAAAAATAATGTCAGTCATGAATAAAACGTCGGTATTCAAAGTTTATATAAAAAGTGCAAACGTGTCGTTGCAAAAAAAATTGCAACGCAAACTTCCAGTAAACTTTGTGAAGTATTCACTTTATAATAACTGCAAGCAAATTGTGTTTCAGATCATAATTAAACCTCAATTGAGATACTTCTTAATGGACTTACAATCTCCTAGACTAGACGGCGGTTGTTTTGCTCTCCTTTACACATTTTACACGACAACGATGGCTTAAGTTTAACATAGAATCGAGCATCGGCGTAAACGGTGAACTCCGGCGCCGTCTGGTCTACGAACGAAGCCCATTAGGGTGGTCGTAACAAAGCAACTACCCTCCGCGATTTTTAACACCTTTCATTTTTTTAGCAAAAAGCTACTTACAGTAATTTCTACAATTTTACTATTAAGTAACAACTCCACTAAATATTAATTTTGTAAATAATCTCGGCATAAATTAACTATTAACGTAGCTAAGAGGCAGATGATGTGAGGTAAATACCGGTTTTGTGAAATTCCTTGTCACGTCGTTATAATTAGCTGGAATTTATAAACAGGTATGCAGCATTCCCTGCTTCAATATTCGTTTAAAATTCCCTGAAATTTCGAAACGTGAAGTGCAATAGATTATTTATGCTGGATAGTGTGTGTATGTTAACGCAGAATTTTGTGCAAAGTGCGTTCCAATTAATGAAAATATTGAAATACTTTTACGGATTATTCCACTTTTAGTAGATTTTCAGGAGATATCATTTAACTTTTTAACGTATTAATTTATTTGCTATAAGATATAATTCAAAATGGAAAAAATAATAATACTATAATTTTTTTAAACTTGTTAAAAAATCGAAATGGAGAACGCGATATCCAAAAAAGGGTTTACATTTTTTTGTCAGAGGTAAAAGTGTATGGACAAAAATTAATTTCCAGAACACAATTTTCATTCGATTTGAACTTTTGATTTGAATTTGAATTTTTACATTAATTATTTACTATATTTTTCTTACAGACAGAAGGATCTTAAGGCCAACAAGAACAGTTCCACCTATCCAGTTACCAGCTGGACCACTCCGACCTAGACAACCGCGATATCAAACACCGTCAGAAGCAGCCGGACTTCCTGAAGATGCTCTCGATGGTGCTTTCATGTACCGTAGTGGACTGTCTAGACTCCTAGAGGAATAGTCCACGGAGGGGTGGTTTGTGAGAGATTTAAAACTCGTCCAGACGGCAAGTGAAGAATTAAAAAAACAATCTAATAAAAATATTCGATGATTCAGCCTAAACTAAAATCTTGCTCAAACTTTTGGTACATTAAATTTTTTTGAAAAAACTGTTAGGTCTCAGAAAAAATCGAAATTTAACTTTTGAGGCACTTTTTTGTTGTTTACAATATAGAACAATTTAGTAGTTCTCAGTTAATATATATTTTAAAATGTTTAAAGTAATTAATAATGACTATATTTTTCTTGCATTATCAGGTCAACCAGAGAAACTTGAACCTATAGACAGAACCATTTAGTGCTAATATTTAGTGGAGCTCCTGCTGCAATATCACAGTAAATCCCCGAGATATTATTTATCTGATGTTGGATAAAAACGCTGCAAATAATTGACACTAATGGATATCGTCGGTTTCGTCAGTTATTTTTATTTTATTATTATACATGTTATATTATTATTATCACATTTTACGCAAAGTTATTATTCTTCAATTCAAATGGAACCTTCTTTTTACTTTCAACGCAAACCTTAAAACTTGCAGGGAAATATATATATTGCAAATTGTAGCAAAAGTGAACACTTTAATATAAAGGACTGGTTGTAAATCAGAATTTAATTAAATCTTATTATTAACGAAGAACTTGCTTGCTCCCATTATAGTTTGGTGTAGAAAGTGAAGAAAAATTAATATTGAAAAAGAAATCCTGCGTTAAATTTGCATAAGATTGTCAATTTAACTACTTTCAAGTTTTTGAACATTTCTAAATTCAACTTTTTTTCTTGCATTTTTTGTATGTCATGGACGTGCCTGGTTACACATACACATATATTGAATTTTGTATAATATTTATGATTTTCCGATTTTTGATATGGTGCTTATGTTATACTAGCCAATCTAGCGAAATTTTCTTTAAAGTCAACGTGAAAAATTTGTTGCATCAGAGAGCAGCTGGAGAAAATATTAGCATTAGTCTTATTTTTTTCAAAAAAGTAGCAAAATAGTGGCGTCGTGAAAAATAGTGTTAATAGTGTCATATGTCCGAGACATGCGCTTCGTTGGATTAAACAAAAATTAAAATTAAAAAAGTGATACCCATAAAAGGATTATCACCCATGAAGTTCTAAAAGCTTTAAAAATATTAGAGTGGGCCTTTTTGACTATCAAACAACCATATATCCTGATAGGATTGAAACAAATCCAATTCCGACAAGAAAATTGCCGTGATCAGATGACGTCAACTTCACCAAAGTAAAATATAATTTAATTTGTAATCAATGATTTCTGAGAGATTTTGAATTGGAAATGAAGGTGTAAATTTTCGCATATAATTGGTTTTGCTGGCTTGAAGAATAGTAACTGTCCTTTGTTAGGTGATACGCTTTAATACCCAAGCGCGCCTCAGAAACATATAGTAGTCCGCACATAACTCGGTACATAAACCGTACCATGAATGCACGTTTATTGGCGCTGGCACCGGTTTTGTCGGTAGGGCGTGTACATACCTAAAACTGCAGAGCCGTCGATGCACGATGCACATACCGGTCGGCACGTACATAACCTTTTTATTTTCTGCTTTCGTTTCTTTCGCATTGTTTTGCTTCGACATCGTCCGAAAACTCGCTTCCGCCATATGACAATGCTCATGCTCTTTCCCTGTTATGTGCAGACCCTCGCATATACAAAACCACCCTAAACACTTTATAGATATTGCTCTAAACTCTCCAATTGCACATAAAACGTGTCTGCGAATAATCTACGGTTAGTTCATCCTAGCTTTGTTCCTGTCGTTTTGCATTAGTACCATAACTGAATTATTGCTTTTTACTTGGAATTTTCGACATTACCATACTGCCCTGCTCTATAAGAACACCATTACACAAAAAAAATCAGAAAAATTAGTTTTTTATATCAGTGGAATCGTGAAAGAAAGATAACCTAATTATGCAAATCAGCTTTAAAAATTATGAATAGTATAAAAAATAATTATTCATAATTGTTGCAAAACATCGTTTTATTAATATTGCATCGTTACCCGGTGCATGCAGATTGCAAATATGTGAAGCAAGTCGTGAGCATGACACTGTAATCCGACACTCGGCTTCGTGCAAACAATCGCATCCACTTACCGATAAAACCGCTCCTTGTTGCTGAAAAATGTAATTGATGGTTTAGGCAAACTGTGGTGTAAATTGATCCGTATTTTTTACCGCAAGAAGTTTCACTTACGACCGGAAATTGAGGGTTCCTTTCAAGAGGTGTCAAGATGCAATGCCTGGAATTATTACAAATTACGGTGGTAATTTTCAGAAATATTTATTCAAATGCTCTTGTGTTGAGTGAAGAGTGCGAAATGTATTGAAGGTCATTTACATTATATTCAGCTAATTGACATTAAAATATTTCATCCTCATACAATAAATTTAAGTCGTAAAAAAGCTTCAAAAGCCTTTCCATTTAGTAATTTCACCAATTTCGACTTGAAACCCCATCTGGATTTTTACGATCCAATAAAATTTGAGGCTTCAGTTTTAACGTAGCTCCTCTCCTTTCAGAATTGATTTGATACCATCAGATATTCGAGTTGCAGAGTCGGTATCGTGCGACCTTGAAAATCCGAAAGGATGGAAGTTAATGTTAAAAAGGAGCTATAAAAACGAGAAAGTTAACAGCAAAAAGGAAGGCGACGCTCGCGAGCGTATAACTCCTCCGTAGATCCAACGTAGAAACTCTTTTGAGTTCTCTTCACCATCGAGAATGGATATCGCGAAGCACTCCGGGCTTTACTGCGAAAACCAATCCGTTCGGCTGCTTTTAACCATCGAAGCTCTTTTACGAGTTCTTTGAAAGAACGGAATTACGAAGCCCGTTTCGTTAAAAGGTTTTGTCCTCCAGACCTCTTTGAATGCGTCTCGAATGTACGTTTGCTATGACAATTGACAAGAAGTTACGCATCACTTATCACAAAGCATTCGATTTTATTTATAGTGAAATAAGAACTTTCGATCATAAAATGAGTACAGCAACTTTGCTTTCTGCTCTGGAGAACACTTTCAACAGTTAAAAAAGCAATAAGGATGTCTCTCACAGAAAAACTGGTGGCTCTAATTTGTTGCGGCACAACCAACAGTGTTTTTTTTTAATTTTATGAGAAAAGTTGTATGCATTGAGTATTTATTAATTATGGTTTATAATACTTCAAGTACAAAGTGGTTGAAGTTTATGGTTGATAAGTCATATGCCTGCAGCATGTGACTGTGTATTTTTGTAGGCGAACTTTATAGTCGGTCATAAGCGTATTTTATGACCTTGGTTCGCTTGAGAATAATGTATGTTTTATGATTTTATTTCACTGAGAAATACAAAGTCGATAGTACTTTATTACTAATGGACAATACCAAACTATTAAATGTTTTGTAGCCTCTTTATTTTAGATGGAGGACGCAGTGAATTTGAATAATCAATCCCTTTCTACTTTCCATCATTTCGACTTTATAAACTCAATTTACATAAAAAAAACGTATTTTATCCCCTTCTTCTGTTCTAGAAAGAAGTCCAATACTAATAACAATAATAATACCCTACATTTATCAAAGAGGATTTTTCAAGCTAAAACTGTATTTGAAAAGTTTAGATTAAAATTACCGCACGCGGGGGTTTCCAAAACTTGGCAATTCATCTTTCCGACTTTAGCTCGACTATTTCCTACGAAAAAAATCTGCCGATTCTTTCCCTTAAAAACATAGGATTTGGTCATCATCTAATCAGAACAGAGTGGCCGAAAAAACTCATTAAACAATTTTTCTGACTTTCCCATGATTTCAAGGTTGTCCCTGACCTGCAGCCAACTTGCAGAAGCATTCTTCCAAAATGTGATCAACAAATCAACACGTCCAAGTGACAAGCTTCTATCTCGGAGTCCCCGGAGAATGAAACTTGAACACACGCGGTTTCATTAAAAACGTAGACGGACACCTGCTCGTGTTCGCTGTCAATTCTGGAATTCTGGAGAGAAGATTGAAGAGGAAAGCAAAAATAGAAACAGAAACCGGAACCTTCTTTTCTACTTTCTTCCGTTCTCTTCGCCATGGTACTTTCTCAGAAAGATATTCGGAAGTTTATTCGATATTCCACTCGCGAAGGAAAGATGTCCTGGTACGGGATTTCCAATTCTCTCGAATTGACTGCCTACTTTCATCCGCCCTATCGCGTGTGCGTCCTTCCACATCCTTCCACGTCCTGCCCTGACGGGACCCTGACTCGCATTTTTTATCGAAATCCTTGCAACTCGATAATAACGGCGATTTCTCGCCTATGTGTATCGAGATGAAATTCAATTTTGGCCGCTCGTGCCACCATACCATCACACCATATCGTTTGGCTTTATTTACTCTAGCACGCTTTCCAATTGGATGCTCGGTGCGACCTCTCTCTCGCTTTATCAGAAATAAAATTCTTCCAGTGCTTGCTCGCTCGATCCCTTTCGCATTTCACTCGCATCCACTCAACTGTGACAATACGACCCTCTCTATTCATAGGTGCACATACAACCCTTCCAAAATGTTCCAATACGAATAGAGCTACATTCCTAAAATCTACTTTAGAATTGGTTACACATTCACCTGCGATTCGACGGGAGAACAGGCGACCCAGGTGGATAAGAGTATTCCACTGTTTGCTTTAATAATTGTCCAATTATTTCCGCGTACCCTTCATCCACCAAATTCCGTAATAATGACGCAGATAAACCCCACGGCTGAGCAAATTTCGCTGGATATTTTAAATTAACACGCTCTTCCGATAGCCTATCTTAAAAAATGTCATATACTGTAAAAACTACTGTGAAAGCTGGTTATTTTTAATGTA
Source organism: Andricus quercusramuli (assembly GCA_932178445.1). Taxonomy (NCBI): domain Eukaryota; kingdom Metazoa; phylum Arthropoda; class Insecta; order Hymenoptera; family Cynipidae; genus Andricus; species Andricus quercusramuli. The sequence goes on along the minus strand of CAKNXH010058278.1, from coordinate 81,411 downwards.
CAATTTATACAGTTTTATAATAAAGGGGCCATTCATAAATTACGTAATAGCTTTTTTGGGAAATCTATGATGTATCAAAAATTATAGTTAGTAACTTTACAATAAAATATTGTACTAATGTTATAAAGACTTCATATCGATATAATTATATTAGTATTTTGATTTTTTCTCAATCATTCTGTAAAAAAGTAAACGCAAAAACCAATTTTTGGACAATTTTTTAAATTACTAATACCCACAAAATCATTCAACATTTTTAAGTTCGAGTAAAGCTAAAATATTTAAAAAGATTTCAAGGGATTTCAGAGAAGTTCCAAGATTTCACAATATTTCTAAGCATTTTAAAGGAATTTCAACGGATTTGGCTGGATTTTAGAAGATTTCCAAGGATTTTATTAATTTTAAAGAATCTGAAGGGATTTCATAGAACTTCAAATATTTCAAGGGATTTCAAAGAATATCATCAGATTTTATGAAATTTTTTTATAAAAATAAACTAAAAACTAGTGCTATTTTTATTAGTCACAAAAACATTTCGCATCAATTAGGAAATTAAAAATTCACCGTAAAGTGCTAAAATATCACTTTAAAAAATCCCATGACTTTCTTCAGATATTCCAAGTGCTCTAGGTCTTGAGGCAATATTTTCACGTCAAACTAGTAGTTTCAAAATTTAATTACTTTGGACGGTAGGCATTTACTGCACCATACATTAAAACGTACATTGATTAGCTTTAAAATATATAATAGGTAATAGCTTACAAAGCTTACATTATGCATGATTACTGATCTGTTAAATGTGGATTTTGAAACTTCATGTTTTAATTATGCTTTAGTTTATATTAGTAATATTAGTAATCCGATGAACGATTATGCAATTTGAATATGCAATGTAGGTTCATTCTATCCTATGTTATTTCTGTGATCAAATTCTATGGAGGTTAAATCATTTATCGTATTATTATAATCCGTTTTGCAGTGAATTTCCAATTTTGTTAATTATAATATTGATGGAAACTTGTGAAATATGTATGAGGATCCAGAGGCCGCTGATAACGAAAAAGGCACGGAATTTTTCTGATATCAAAAATAAATTATATGGATTCTATAGACCGGTCAAATTATAAATAAATATTAAATTCATATGGAGATAGAGCAAGTTGATCACAATTATAAAGTTTACATTTTTAATTACACACTTATGTATTAAAAAGTTGTTTTCAAATTCTCATTTTTTAATGAAGTAATAAAAAAATATATTAAAAGTTATTATTTTTGTGTAGTATTTTAGCGTATTACAAAGTTTTTTCTGCCTTTCAGCATCGCTATTTCTCGAGAGAAAAATTTGTTTTTTTTTTAAATTCACCTTTTTATAGACCTTTCAGCTCGCTTTTCAGCGAAAAGTCGTCTTCACATTCAAGGTCACATTGCCATTTAGCATTCCCCATATCGCGGGAGCAAGTTTTGATTTTTTAATAATTTGAAAATTTGATTTTCAATCATCATCGAAAGCCGATTTCCTCGAAACTGATTTCGAATTTACAAAATGTTTTATCGCTCACGACTGTCGGTTGTTAGGTTCGTGAATTTGGTCTCTTCCTTTTTTTTCTATTCTGTAGATTGGATCGTTTTGATATTAAATGGATGGTTAAATTGAGCTGCAACACTTTTCATACCTCAGGATTTATTTTTGAGTTAGACTTAAATATAACCAAATAAAGCTTGGATGAAAATATGGAGAATCATTTAATCTTCAAACTTCATCTCTCGAATATATCTCATTAACATATAAAGCTAAAAAGCAAAAGTTTCTAAAAAGAACCTATAAAACTTTCATTTAATTAAGCCTCAAGGTAAATACAAAAAAAAAATTATTATTTCCTACATAAAACTATTATTGTGTAACCATTCCGCAGCAAAAACACTGCACAAGATTTTCCAAGCAGAGGAATACCCCAACCTTGAGAGGTAGTTAAACTGGTAAACCATAGACCATAAAATAAACCATAAAGCGTGAAGAAAAGCGGAAACGAGGACGGGCCGAATAATTAAAGCCAGAGGCTGTATACTGCATAGGAAGAAAATTATCACGCCAGCAGGCCAGCTGGTGGAACATATTATAGACACTGTAGTTATCCTCAGTTTCCAACATCCTAACTAAATGTGTTAGACAGCTGACAAATCCGCGTGTATCACTCCTGAGATATTGTTGTCCATGGGCATAGGAAGTAAAAGCGAGGAAAAAAGGAACATTTCTAAAATGTAATGCCAAGTAGAAATCTCTCCTGAGAGTCCTAGGACTGAGGGACTGATGGGAAACATCTGTTCTAGATGTGCTCGTCACGTGTACGAAGTGGATCTCTGAAATGTGAATTTTGCGGTATGGTGGTTCACGTTTTCACAAAATTCTTCGCTGACAGAGAACACGTGACTGAACTATGTCCATGTGACTGAACGACCTCGCACGTGCGTCTCGACTCAAATACGCTCATTTGGCATGAGATCTCTATTGGCACGTTTTCACGAAAAGTACCATGTTAAAAGGGTGTTTTCACACGCATCGGCATTAGAAATCTTTGCAAATACAATTTTTTTTGCCTTGACAACAAAATTTCAAGAAGTGATTCATTCTCTTTTAAATATCTTTTAAGAAATGGGATCGAAGTTTATAGATATGTAACTGAATATTCGGATAAGTGGCATTTAGAAGATTCGAGTTGTTTTTCGGCTCCATTTTTCTCCCAAAAAATGATGTAATTTTTATTTTTATAAAAATAATCCAACACAATGAAGCCGATTTGATGTACAGTTCCATTTTTTTCTATTTCGAAAAATTCAATGTTCAGAAATCGTTCAACTTTGTATTGAAAATTCGAATAAATGATCGCAAAACTCCTTAATTCTAATAAAAATAATTAGTTTTGTCCAAAGAAGACAATACTCTAATTTTCGAGTATTTTTTAATTTCTACTTGGTTATCTAAAAACAGGTCTAAATTTAGAGATGTCCGTATCTTGATTATTTTTACATTTTTAGGATTCCCGACTTTAAAATATAACAACTCATCTGATAGTATATCAATTCACAATTTCAAAATTCGGAATAAATTAATCTGCAATTATTAAATGAACGCTTTGAATAATTTTAATTTGAAATAAATTCATTTATGGCTGTTTTCAATATTTTATAATTTATATAACTGTACAATCATTTTTATGTTCTTAACTGAACGTTCAAACTTCAAATCAATTAAACATTATTTCTCTCTACTAATTTGATTTAAAATATTGTTCCAGACACAAATAAAAAAGAATAATATTTTGAAAGATTAAATTCGTTTGTTTATAAATACACCCTTCATTTTGGCGAATTTAAGTTTGACAAAGACAAACGATAAAATTCGTTTTAAAGTAAAATATTATACAACATTTTTCAAATTGGAGGCTTTTAAAAAAATATGTACTAAAAAGGCCTTCTGAAATTAGTTGCACTTTCAATAGATGTGGAAAAAGTAAAAGCCATGGAAAATTCAATTTTTTTCTTGAATTTCGAATTGAACAATAATTTAACAAAACTTTACCTAAAGATCGACCTAAGTCCTAAATTAATTGTAGTTCCTTGAATATATTTAACAGTCACAGAAAATTTTTTTTGTTGGAACAACAAAACGATTTGGTTGCTATACTGTTCACATAACTAAACATTTTTCTCAGTAGTGTTTCACCATTCTGTCTCTCTATACACTTAACAGAATTAAAGAATTAATAAATTTTTCCCTGATATTTAAGTTTCATAATCCATGAAAGATTAATTTTAATTTCACCGATTTCCTAACGAATACACGTTATACAATGTACAATTAATGTTTCTGCAACAAAATAAATGCGCTAAGTTTCTTATGCGAACAGGGTAATAAATGGAAAGTGGCGGCCCCGATGGGATGCATAACATCGATCTTGCAAGTACGTCGTGACAGCAGATTTAACAAGACATTTCCATGTATGTAGCGAAAGATATGCTTCTTGAAGACGGCCTAATTAAATAACCCCACACGGAATGAGCTGAGTCTCCGAATACTTTGGTGGGAGTACGGAGTATACCTTCGAATGGGAGTTGGGTGGATGAGGGGATTGAGGGGATTTATACGCGTGAGTGCCCATTCACAATTCGACTGTGGAAAAAAATGCTGTACTTATACTCGTGCAATTGGTATTCGTCGACAAGAGCCAAGTTCTAGTCTATAAAATTTGCGGTTAGCGGTATTAAGTATTAACCTGGGATTAAATTATGACAGGAAGGAGCATTCCTGTATATAACATTATTTACCGACTTATCCGCCAGAAAATAGACTTACTGAAATGAAATGCTCCGCTGATTCAAAATTTCTTCAAGAGTTCTGAGATCTTCAATTTGGTTTAATGTGAAGCGTAACTTCATATACGCCCCACTTTCAAAAAATTACATTATATCAAGCTTTTTCCGAGTCAGAAGAATAACCGAAGGGATCTGTTTTTCTGATCTGTAATATTTTTGTGATTTTGTACTTTCAGACTTCTTAGACCAAAATGCTCTCAAAACAGGGAAAATAAGGTGATGTTTCACGAAAATAGGAGAATAAATTATTATTATTATTATTATTATACCATTAAGCCATTTCTCTTTCGGGGTAGGCGTGACTCGCTCGGTTGGAAAATAGTAATGTGGGGAAAGAGGTATAGAAATGACTTTTAATTAATAAATTGTAGATACCTGATTCAATTTCCAACCAAAAAATATTTTCTGCCAAAAGAGATGAATTTTCAACCCAGAAAGATGAATTTTACACAAAAGATTAAAATTTGTAAGACAAAAAGTAGAATGTTTTAGAAAGCAGTTCACTTTTAAATCAGAAAATATGAACTTTCAATAAGAAAGTTAATTTTCAAAAAAGAACCAATTTTAACAAAACAGCTGCATTTTCAACCAAATAGTTGAACTTTTCAGCAAAATACACGAGTTTTTAATGTAGCTCAAATGTTAACCAAATAATTCAATGTATACGCCAAAAAGACGAATTTGTCAGCTAAGACAGTTGAATTTTCAACCAAAAAGTTCATTTTCAACCTCGTTTTCAACCGCAAAAGATGAACTTTCAACCAAAACGGATGACTTTTCTACCATAAAAGTTGAATTTTCAATCCAAAAGAACGAATTTTCAACAAGACAAAGTACGAAGATGAATTTTCAACCATAGCATCGAATTGCCAACCAAATAGTTGAATTTTAAACAAAAATAACTAAAAAATCAACAAAATAGTTGCATTTCAAACCAAATATAAGAATTTTTAACAAAGAAGATCAATTTTCTACCAAGAGACGAATTTTTAACAAAATACATGAATTATCAAACAAACAGTTTATCATTCAAATAAAAAAGATAAGTTTGCAAATCAGTTAAATTTTTCACCCGAAAATATACATTTTTAACAAAAAAGTGAATTTTATACCAGGTAGTTCATTTTTCAAATACATGCTTTAATTGTCAACCAGATAGTTGAATATTCTGCCAAAATAGTTGAATTTTCAACAAAAAATCTAATGTTCAAACAAAAATTTAATTTTCAACCCAATACTTTAATTTTCTACTAAATTGTTGATTTTTAAGCCAAAAAGACGACAATGATGAATCTTCAACAACAAAAATTAATTTTATGCAAAGTAGTTCAACTTTCAATCACGTAGGTTAATTTTTAACAAAAAATATGAATTCCCAAGGAAAAATGTAACAGTTGATATTTCAAAAAAGAAGGATTTTAATTGTAATAAAAAAGAGTGGAATTCAATCCAAAAAGACGAAGTTACAGCAAAATAGTTAAATCATAAACGGAAACTTAACAATTTTTCACTAAAAAATAGAATTTTTAGCAGCTGGATTTTCTTATTGGCTTCTATTCGTCTGTATTTTGTACATTTACTTAAAGAATCATTACCAATGTTTTGTGTTATTACTTTTTGGTAATTAAGGCTGTTTTTGAAATAAATCTCGACGCTAAAATTTCTCCAAATTGCAAGCTCGTTAAGATCCGAAACAGCGCGGCGTTGCCATTGCCTTGCGGCGACACTTGAACTTCCGCCTCTGCTCTTGGTTACTGTAATTAGTATAATGCAACGGCGCATCATTTTAATGCGCCCAAGGTAGTGCTGTTAACCCATCCGAAGGACCTTTAACAAGTGTCGCTGGAATTCAAGGTTCGCTAATGCGTATTTTACATTTACAACCACATTTCCCTGAATCACGCAGAATCACTTAAACTATTTGTAAGCCGATAATTTAAACACTTATAGGCTTTATTCCGTGTGATATACACCCATAGTTGGCTTTTTCCATAGAGAGAATTCCCTTACTTCTCCAAAGCGGTTCTCATTCCTTTGCGAAGAGCTCATCTTTCCTATGCAAATTATTCTCTAATTTATTGCTACGATTTTGTAGGAACACTTCATTTTAATTCGGCACGACTAGTGAAGAAAGTAAAGATGAAATCAGAACAGAAGAAGAGAAAAAAATACAAACCGACTTTGAAGGAACCATGAAACTATTATTCAAAGAGATGAAGGAAAGTAAAAGTACAGAGTTTGCCAGCATGAGAAACAGCAAAGGTGAGATGCTACATGATACAGACGGGATAGTAGACGCTTTAAAAGACTCTTTTAAATAATTATTAGGAGGTGAAGATATAGGGCAACAGAACTGCGACATAGAACATAATGCATTAGAAAAGCCAATAGAAAAGGTCTGTGTCACTGAGGTTGGAGATATAATTAAGAACATAAAAAACGGTAGGGCTACTGGTGTAGGAAGTATTAACGCTGAAATGCTTATAAATGCGGTGGCGAGTACATATACCTCACAGGTTGAGCGAATTGATTAGTTTATGTATAGAGACGAAAAAAGTCCCAGACGATTGGAGAAAAGCGATTATTGTACCAATATACAAAAGAAAGTGAGACAAAAGCAATTGCCCTACAATATTTCAAATTCTTTTAAATCAATTAAAAGTCCCTTGTATACTTGTCAAGTTCCCTAAAACATTTCCAATCCTTTGAAATCTTTTGAAATCCCTCGAAAACTTTTGAAAACTCTTGAAAAATCCTTGGAATCTTTAAAAACACCCAGAAGTATTTCAAATTCTTTGTGATCGCATTAAATTACTGAAAGCAATTAAAACTTAATTGGAATCTTATAAAATACCCTCAAATCTTTAAAATTCTTTAAAATCTTTGGTAATACCTTAAAATGTTTGAAAATATTTGAAATCATACGAAATGCCTCAATGTTTGTCAATAAATCCTTTAAAATCCATAAAAATATTATGAAATGCCGTGATATTACATGAAGCCTACTGATATTTCCTGAAATCCTCGAAAACTTATTAAAATTTTAAAACCCTTGAAATCTTATAAAATTTCTTAAGAATCTTTTAAAATACCCTAAAACCTTATAGGTCCTATAAAATAGTTCCCTATCTTCCGAAATTCTGGAAAGATCCCTTGAAACTTTTTAAAGCTCCCGAAAATTTCTTGGAATATTCTTAAATGTCCTAAAAGATTTTTTAAAAATTCAAGAAAATTCAGATCTAGGTATTTCTTCAAAGAAAATTCACTGTTCTCACTTTTCATTTCGAAAAAGTGTCTATAGAGACTATATCTAAAAAAAAGGGACCACGTTGTCCACCAAAATTCTCTGACTTTTCCCTGATTTCCAGGTTTTCCCCGAGTTTTCCCTGACCTGCGACCACCCTTTTCAGGCAAACGCTATCTGCTTGAAGCGTGAAAAAAGTGTGGTATTTTGATTTGAGCATCCGAAAAAAACGAACCTTAAAGATAGCGGATAGAAAAAATTGGTGCGGTGATAGAGTAAAGTGTAAGCGAGGGCACAATCTGCACATATAAAACGAATGCATAGTGCGCGACATGAGCAATCTCGCGTGCCGGTAGTTTACTTATCCTTCATGCTCTACTTATCGAGAACCGGCTACCTTCTCTAAGAGTCAAGTCCCCATAAGTTTAGACCTACAGTTCTACACCTTCTCTCGATTCTTTGTTGTGCGTTCCATTTACCTTCGTAAAGCGATCGAACGATTTGATAAAATATATCTTACAGATTTTATAGACATCAACAGGTTATGTGCCCATTCGAGATTTATCTGCCTTTTTATGCGGAAAATATGTATTTGCTTTGCAAAGAAATAGCGAGACCTCTGGCAAAAATCCGCATCCAATCAAAAATATACTTTTACACTGCAAAACGTTCTAAACTCCAAGGAGATTGGGAGGGGCACATTATGGTATGGATTACGGAGGGGCTGTTAGAGGCGAAGGAGAAATTAAGATATAAATTAAAGGTGAGCATGAAAAAGAGATTGTTAAGAAGTTGGAGATGAGTTGGAGAAGGAGATATGGCAAAATGGCATGGTAAGGAAGAAGATGGTGGATGTGTTAGAAATAATGGTGGGGAGAAGCTAGATGCAAGAGTAAGAGTAAGAAAGAAGAAGATAGAATTTATAAGGTGAAGAGGAGGAGAGTGGCGATGAAATGGAAGAGATGATAGCGAGGGACGAGATATGGGAGTGGAGATTCGGAAGATGAGAGATTGTATGAGAGATGGAAGTGTGCACACAGAAAGGGCGATGAGGGCAACGAGGAGGGAAAGTAAGAGTTTTCATAATAAGAGGATGGAGAAAATTGAAAGGGAGGGAGGGGGGAGAGAAAAGGGGAGGGACGTGATGAGTTGATGAGGGGAATTATTGGCACGAGAGAAAAATGCAGCACTAATACTACGAAACGTTAAACGTTTTTTTTTTCACTTAACGAAGTGATTTTTTTGTAATGAATCAGTTTCTCTCAACAATGTCTCGTAAAAGTCTCAAGAGGAAATGATTATCGTAGGCGGGAAAAAGGTTTTCGGAGTTTCCAGTTTCGTATAAACTATATAAGAGATAAGTTGCCGCGACAGGGTCGGAAATCCAGGCTAAGAAGAAGGAGCGTTTTTTCTATCCGCTTTAAATGTACGGCTTTGCAACTTCCAGCCAGGTAGAGATTCAAGTTCAGGACCTCGATCGCAAAGTTATAGGAGACCACATCTATATTTGTCGCGACGTACCGTTGTAAAGCCTCTACTTTATAAGACTCGGTGCTAGTCTGCTCGGCATATGCCCATGAAGAAAACGAAGTACAAAATACATCAGTGATTCTCAATTCTCGTCTCTTCTAAGACGCTCAATTTATTCCGAAGCAGAGGAATTCAGAATCGTTGACGTCAGGATTCTTCGATAGTGGACCAATTGGGTCTTTTTAGATATGCAGCAGGTACTCGAACATGCTTGAGTAATGCAATTTGCCTGCCCATACATTCGAGGCACGTGCCTCAAAAGTTGTTTACGAACTTTGCATCTGATTCGAACCACATTGGTCTGCAATTTGTACTTCAAGATATTCTAGAATCTGGAGATAAGGTAAAACTATTTTAATTTCGCAGGGTAAGATCAATTTTCAGATTTCATGCATTTTTAGATTTATTTTTCGAGGTAAATTTATACCAGATCCTGTTTCATTACGCAATTTTAAATTTTATTATTTTGAATTATCCATTTAAATTTTTCATCCTTATAGCCACTTTTCAAAAGAAAAACTTTCTACATCATAATTTAGTACAACTTTAGTTATTTTTACGAAATTTCAAAGCGCGTTTCCAACTTTCAGGATATCCCTTATTTGCATGTTCGTATATTCAATAATAATATATCGAAATTTAAGGGTTGGCAGATCTAATTTCACTTAATTTACAAACATTGCTGAATTTCCATTTGGTAATCAGCAGTTTCCTGGTACGAAAGTTTCTGCCTCTACCTTCCTCTTCCTGCCTACTTCCTGTTCTTGATATCCAGCGATACCAATCTCGCAATATTCGTTCCCACGATAACTTCTATAAATTAATCCTTGCTTATCCTTCCGTTTAAAGATATTATTTTATTTATGGTTAAGTCATTCATAATGTTTATTCCTTAGAACAGGAATGAATCAAAATAGATCTGGGCCCATAATTTGCTGGATGTAAGTTAGAACTAACAGGTTATGGACCCACCGCTTTTTCACAATAATGATATTTCTGTTAAAACAAACAAATTAATCAGAATAATAAGGGGAAGTTCATAAACTACTTTACCAAAGTTTAAAGTTACACTACTTTCTTGAAAACTCGTCTCTTTTCTTTGAAAGTTCAATTCTTTGGTTGTTAATTGAAATGATCGTTAAAAATTGATCTTTTTTGATTGGAAATTCAACTATTTTATTGAAAATGCAATATTGAATTCAATATGGCATCTACATTAATTTCATTTAAAAGAAGTTATTCGCTTATTTTCGTGAAAAATCACCCCATTTCGCCTGTTTTGAGAGAATTTTCGGCGGTGAAATCTGATTTTTAATATTTTTAATTACTTGTGATTTGTTACCGAAGCTTATAGTTCACCCCAGGATCATGTGAAGGATTTAGAAACTGTACTCACTGGAAACACGAAAAAAACATAGAATAAACGTGAAATCCGTTTTTAGCCAACAGATACGTTAGTTTCTGAAGGGAACGTAGTGAGTAGATTGGTAACGTGGTTTATGGACGGCATTCAATGATGGATGATTTTTAAAAGGGTGCACGGGTTTAAATACAAATTTGACGTGTTCATTGAGAAGTGAATTATTTTTTTTTAACGGGGGTCGGGGGAATCTGTACAACAGGTATTCCAAGTGAAAATGCAATAAGAAAGAAGACATGTGATCCAGCTGGGAGCGGAACAATGAAACCAAGCCTGGAGCAAGGCGATAAATAGGCCCATGGTGACCATATGGTGTACAAAGGTAGTCGAGGGGCTTCTTCGAGCACCTGGTGTTTACAACGCAGAACAGAATCATCTTGCCTCTCCTAACATTCTAGCAACAAGCTAACCCAGCCCATATTCGCGAAATGACAGAAGAAGGAAGTAATGAACCTTTGAAGGAAAAGGCATTTGCCGTAAATCGTACTCGAAGATACTATATTGCTGCGCTTTATGGATTTCCATTTCCTCCCCATAAGATACTTTTAATCCGGTTCTGTCAAGACCAACAATAGGCTCTAACACATTTATTCTTAATGTATATTTTTTCTTTTAGTTTCTCTGCGAGCTAAGTTTTACAATTTAATTTATTTTTTATTAACATTTCAAATTAATGAATAGTGCACTGTAAGTGTTTGAAACTAAATTACAGTCGAGCGATCCAGTTTAGTCTGTTGAATCATGGACACTATATTTAAATCGGTAGATCAGTTTGAAACTGGTCTGATTTAACCTACTTTCTCGCTTGCAACTTATAAATTTTGTTTGTTTTATATTTTAAGTTCCTTGAGTATAATTATGTAGTTCAATAGTGAATAGTCATTAGCTTTCATTACCTGAGTCAGTTTTCTTAAATAAATATAATGTAAGAATTCACGATTCAATTTATAATATTTATTATTAAATCTTGTCGATTCATAAGAGATGAATCTTCCTAGGCTTTTATTGATTACTTAAATTAAAGAGTAAAGTAAGTCTAAAGAAACGTTGATTGTAGCACAAAAAGATGATCAAAAGATCCAGATTCACACGGTAGGAATAATACGTGATTCAATTGAGAGATAAAGGCGGAGTATAAAGAAATACGATCACAAAGGACACTAATTTTATTACTTTATTCTCAGAAGGCAGCACGCAGAGTAAAAAGTAAGCGATGTACCTACGTTTTATATTTATGAGATGAAATTCATTGTATAATTAAAGCAAAATTTATGGAGATCTTATTCATAGATGAAGTTATAAAACAGTTCAGAAAATCAGATTAAGATTTGATGTTTATTTTCTTCCCCGATATCCTTGGCTACTTTTTTAATAAATTTAATGTAGATAATAATCTCATTTTCTCTTTGGATGTTCAATTTACTTTCTAAACACATATTTAACTAAAATTCATTCTGAACATACAATTATTTGAAAGATTTCTACTCACGTATAACTTCTTGGAATATAGTAAAAGGGAACAGAAGAACTCACCTGGAACAAAGAGAAAATATTCACATTAGCTGGGTATTTCATAAAAAGAATTACATACTTTTTAATTTTTCAACTTGAAAAATTATGAAATCGTATCCTTCGAAAATGAACGATTTTCAATTTTAACTTATCGAAACTAAATTTCAAAGCATTCAAAATGGAATAAGTATTCTAAAGAAGATTCTAAATGTAAAGGTTTCAAAATGAATAATTTTAACGAAGTGTTAGAAGATCACCGAAAATATTTGACCTAGGCCCTCCGAATTTCAGTGAACCCTTTCCAGTTTCCCTGGGTTCACTTAAATATTTGTTCAGTGCTCAAGAAATGTCGGTAAACCTATAGACACGGCCTACTTCAAACCCACTGAATTAAATAACTTTGCATCGACTTTTATATATAAAATTGTAAAATATTTTAGGATTCAATATTAGAAATTTCTCAAATTTAGACGCTTTCAATGTGGAAATATTCAATATTTAGTGCTTGAAATTATTGAATTTTGAACACTTCAAACTTAAAATTCCTCCACTCTCGAGGCTTTTGATTTGAAATTGTAGAGATTTAAAACTAGTCCCATTTTGAGTTGTCCAAATTTGAATATTTGAAATTGAAATTATTGGTTTTGGAACCTTTTTCAACTTTTAACAAAATACATGAATTTTGAACTGAAAAAAGATAAATTTGCACCCAAAAATAGAACTGTTACATTTTCAGTTAAAAAAATAAATTTTCAAAATGAAGAAATCAATTTTTAACTGAAAAGATGGAGCTTCAATTATGGAAATTACTTTTCTACCCAATGAAAAACTGATTTTTATCTTAAAATAGAATATTTAAATTTTCAGCAAAAAATTAATTTCCATCCAAACAAAATAACTTTTCAACGAAGTAGTTAAGTTTTCAACCAAAAATATAAATTTTTAACGAAGAAGATAAACTTTCAACCAAACATGAATAGCTCAATTTTTAGCTTAAAAAACATATATAAAAAAAAACACATTTTAACCAAACAGTTGTGATTTTCAACCAGAACGGATGAATTTTCAAGAAAACAGTTGAATTGTCAACCAAAAGGAATGACTTTTGAACAAAACTGTTGAATTTTCAATAAAATAATAAAATTAACTTCAGCTTCAGTTTATCGAAAATTGCCAGACTTTCAGAATTTCCCTGAAATTCCCTAACCATTTTAAATTCCCTGACTTTCTCCGATTTTCTGGAATTCCCTGACCTGTAGCAACCCTGATCTTAGATAATTTCATATGATATCAAGTGACATTTCGAGTGATTGAATAGACTTTTCTATTCGAATTTAAAAAAATCCCTAATCAATCATATTTCCTTTCATTTCCGGTTTTCCCAGTTCCCCATTCCGTAACAACTCTCTCTCAGAACTAGCGCAGTAAATTCTACTCCACTTTTCTAAAATCTGCAGAAAAATATAATTTGATTTATCCCAAGAGCACGAGTGCGCGTCTTTTCGAGAAAAAACTTGACAAATACCGAAGAAATTGGCTAAGTAAACCCGTAATCTTGGAAACGCGTCTTTCATAGTATCTCGACTGGATGCATCTGAGTCTGAAAAACAGGGATGATGTTTGGTGACAGGGAGGCGCTAGAATCTAGAAGTGGAGAGATATGAAGCGCCTTTTTGCAGAATTTGCCGAGGCGAACTTTTCCTGAGATTCGTTTCCTGAAGCGTGCCGACGGAAAACACGTAAATAAAAGGTGGAGGGATGAAAAGGGAAGAAAAGGGATGAAAGAGACGACTGGGGGTTGAAGAGAGAGAGAGGGGGTAAAGAAAAAAGCGGCAAGCAAAGTTATTCGAGCGAGTGAGACCGCAAAAAGGAAAGAGTCGTGTCGCGTCGCGTTGCAAGGGTGGTTTTCGTGCCAAGAAACGTCTATCGCGCTTTTCAGCTGCAAACGGCGCGGCGTCTTTCGCTATTCGCTAGTCTTGCGCAGCGAATAAAGCTTGTGCTTTTTACAATAAAGCACTGTGCTTCAGCCTCTGTGATGGCAAAGCCGATCGACGTGATTTTAGCACAGAGTGGGTCACAACCTATGTCGAGTGCATAAAGAGGGTTTAAGGCGCGGTTTAAGGTCTTTTTATCAGGAAAACGCTGCCAAAAGAGCAAAAAATACTCCAACGGAATTACCCAGCGCACTTGCAACGAGCTTCACACAAGTCCTCAGCTTTTATGAAGCATTTTTTATAGTGCCAAAGCTTTTTAAAATCTACTATTCTTTTTCGAGTTAGTACATTTTTAAATAAAGCAATTTTTTCTCCACAGCCTCTTAAATTTAATTTGGTCCTAAAATATGACTGGTTTATTTTCAAACAGAAAAAAATATTACTTTTTGAAGCTTCAATTCATTCACGGTCAAAATAAAATCTGCTTTCTTATAAATAATTTTATGCAATGTAATTGTCTCTAATAAGCCGTAAGGGAGGTACTTTTGCAAATCTAATTTTGGTTTGGGAATTTTTTTCATGCTGTGGTTTTGGTGCAGAAAATTATTCATAAGAAAGCACATTCGTTCCAAGCTGCGCAGGGTTTGCTTATGAATGTTTTTGAGCGTTCTTTTGATTGAGGCCAAGCAATTTTTTACCTCAATTTGTCGAAAGAAATCTATTCAATGTAAATATTCTACAAACGATGTTTTTAAATATTAGCAATTTCAGAAATGTCAATTTTTTTGGAATATATCTTTTCCTATTTCCTAAAATGTGATAATCTGAGGTGCAGAATAAATAACAAAGAAGCTTTAGTATTTCAAGACTCCCCGGGATGGTTTATCGATTATTGCTCAAATTCTTTTAATGTTAATTATACGAGTTAAATTTTTTTCTTTTAAATAGGCTGAGAACTATCAATTTTTCCGATAAAAGAAACATTAGAAAATGATGAATCAAAAAAGAAGAGACTTAAAAATAAGAAATTTTAACTTACATAAATCTTTCAAAATTGAATAATTGGAATTTCTATGTCTTCAAAAGTAAACCATTTTTTAATTAGACATTGCAAACAGAATTATTTTAGTTTTGAAAATGGTAGAAAGTAAATATTTAAAACTCATGTTTTTCTACCAACAATGATGAAAATTCCCTGCCTAAAATCTATAGACAAGCAGATAAGAATGTTCAATACCGTAACAATTTCCTTTCATCTTTCTTGAATTAAAGACTGACGAGCAATTTTTAAAAGCAGGAAACCATGATCGCAGTCTTGATTTATAGTCTTTCAGTACAATGTCGACAATAAAGGTTTGATTAAACGCGTCAAGATGAATAATTATCCTAGATGGATATAGATTGAACTTTACGACGCGGTGATGATAGTATAATCGCAACGATTACAGTGGGAGTAATGATTATGACAGAATCTAATAGATCCTACATGCTGGTTAACCGTCACTCCTGTTGATGACAATAACACTAAATGTGATGATGATGACTATAATAATAATAATAATGAAAAAAGTGATTACTCCTGAGTACTGACCACTATAATACTTTGTGCAGTTCAGCTTAAAATCAAGAGTTGCATTACCACAGACCACTGTACTAACTCGATAAATAATGAGAAAATTCTTCCTTCTTTACACAAGAGTGAAATAAGTACCTAAGTAGCTTTAAGTTTAACACCGTCGCAATAAGCTCGCTCCTGTAGCTTTACAACAATTTTTGTGCTAATGAGAGTCTTGATTAACGGCTCTTAACACCAAGTAATCTCCGATCGCAATTCCTGAGAAAGGTTCCAACAAGTTTTAGCAAGTTTCATAAAAGTATAAAACATCATTTTAGAACTGGCTCATGCTGAACGATTTCTAGTTTATTATTTAGTACTTAATGATAAAAATCAGAAGATAAGTCTTACTTTACTTATCATTGTTTTAAAGAAAATAAGTAGTTTTCAGGAACAATTAATAATTACATAATAAATTTAAATGTATAGCATTGCCAAATGGCCATTGGCCCGTCTCACTTTTCAGTGTGGAACAGAACCATTGAGGTTACCAAATTACGGCAATATCGGTAACAGAAATCTTGCGCTAGGATAACTATTTTTTTCAAAGTGAAGGGAAAGCACTCGAAAATGCAATAAATGAAAATCCTCGTGTTTGCAGTAAAGTCAGTTTCATTGAAAGAATCACAGAGGTTCAGCAGTTCAATTTTAGGTAAAAAAGTGCATTTTTTCGGAAAAAAGGGGTATTAAAAGGGGATATTTTATTCATTGATAAAAACTTTTTATATCACATGGGTATCTTCTGAATATTGAACGAAAGTGCCTTCAAATAGTAGAGCTTGTTGTTTTCTAGTCATTTTTGTATTTAGCTAGCTTTGAAACATCAGAAAGAAATTTAAGAAGAAGGTTGAAAATCTTTTATAGTTAACAATTTTATTACTTGGTTAAAAAATTAATTGTTTTGTTAAAAATTCAACACTTTTGCTTAAAAATCCATCGTTTTTGGACGAAAATTCATCTGTTTTCTTGAAAATTCATCAGCTTTTTTGAAAATTCATATTTTTGGGTTGAAAATTCAACTGCTTTGTAGAAATTTCGTGTTTTTGGCTTAAAAATCAATAATTTGTTTAAAAAATCAATAGTTTGGTTAATAGACCGACTTTATTGTTGAAAAGTCTTATTTTTTGAATGCATTGAGTTATTTTTTATTTAAAATAAAAATATTTTTTGATTTAAATATCAAGTATTACATCTGTCGTTGAGAATTCATCTTTTTTTCATCATTTCTTTAGTTGAAAATTCAACTATTTTGTTCAAAATTCATCTATTTTGTTAAAAATGCAATATTTTTGTTTGAAATATTAGGAATTTGATAAGTTTTAATTTGCATAAAATATTACTACCTACATTAATTTAATTTAAAATAATTTATTCCCCTACTTTTGTAAAAATGTATTTTAAATGTGACTTGTTTTCTAATGTCTTCAATTTCTGTCTATGATTCTTAAAAAATGAGTCGAAACCGTTTAAAAATGGGAGAAAAGGGGAAAATTGGATCTAAATTCTCGATTTGAGGTGTTTTAGGGAATTTTTCAAATTTAAGGAGGGATTAGTTAAAAAAGAGGAAAGAGTATGGGGTCCCTGTCATTGTCATTCAGACGTGGAAGCTCTAGCCATAAATTAAAGTTTACAATTATCAGTGCACTATAAACGTTAGGACGAGGTGGATAATTCAGCGAACCACAAACTTTGAACTTTAGTGGTGAATAAATTTCGTACAGGCTCCCGAGGTACACATCGGTGCAATTTCGTTTCTCCCTCACTCGCCCATCAGGATGCAATATCTCCATCCCTTTCTTTGTTTTGGCATCTCTCTTTATTTCAACTTTGCCGCCCACTTGAGCGAGAAGAGCAGCTATAGCAAGAGTACGAGTGGCTCACGGATTGGTACTCGAGGGTGCAACAGACTAAATTTCACTGAATTCAAATTTCATCCCTCCACTTGACGAGATCTCATTCCTCGTTGTAACGTTGTAACGTTGAATCACTCGAAGCCACTCCTGGCGCGAATTTCAAATCCATTTTTTATTTGACACAACGCTTAATCGTACAAGGGGCGAATTTTATCGATGAGGCGATGACTCGAGAAAATAGGAAACTTGGGGATCTTTTCTAATTCCACGGGGATTCCGAACCTTGAGGGGTCACTTGCGAGAAATCCCCTCGCTGAAGGGAAGCCCCGTGACGCTAAGATAAATCGCTCGAGAAAAGTGTATCGATTCTAAGACCCCTTGGGGAGTGGATGACTGATAAAAATCGCCTTAAGTTCGATTGATTTTTTTTTTAAACTTACTTGCATTTAAAATAAGTTAAAGTGGGCAACGCTAAATATAAATTTAAAGCAGTATGCAAAATAATATTATATTTAATGAATAAATTAAATCAGAGGATACGTACAGTAAAATGGAAATAATGATTTTTGCACAGAATTTGATTGCTAAATAATGAAAAGTGTTTAATACATACTCAAAATATAAGAATTGATTTCTATGTATGTACTCAAGACACAAGATGTCAAATAGCACCGGAAACCCAGGAAAATACAATAAATTTACTTTCTACCAGGAATTTCCAAAATGTTATTACTAAATGTGTATTATTCTTTCTTCAAAATTTCCACACATTCGAATTTAAAATTGTTGAATTTGTTACTTGATCGAGTTTGCAATTATGCAATTTAAAACTGTATACAATTTGAATGATTTTCAATTTGAAGGAAGATAGAAGGAAATAGTTAGAATTCTAATTTATTTAATCTTGAAGGCTACTGCCTTAAAATTACACGATTTCGAATGATTCACAAAAAAATATAGTGTTTATAATTTTGAAGCCCTTGGAATTGAATTTATTCAGAATAGAAGGCTTCCAATTTTAAACTGTATACTTTTCAACATTTGAAATTACTTAATTTTTAATTCTTAATTTTTAATGCATCGAATTTAGAAGAATTCCACTTTTGATACTTAACATTGGAAACTCAATTTTTAATTGTATTTTTTTTAATCACCGGGAATTTTTTTCTCTTTTAGTGGATGCTGTATGAGTGTTTATATGTATATATACTATATATATTGACAAATGTTTTCTGGAGCTTTCTTTGCTTCTCACGGTAAAAACCTTTATACTGAAAGACGCAAAAATGGACATCGGGCAGTACTAGAAAATTCTTAGAAAATAATAAGCCCTAATCTTGCCATTTTATAAATTTTAATGTATAAAAATTTGATTAGTTTTGTGGTCAAGTGTACAGGGTGACCACATCCTTGGAGGGAAAAAATCTCGTCGCGAACTTTGAATGAATGTCAGGAGTACCAACTTTCCAGCACAAATAATACAATAAAATTCTTTCTAACTTCTCTATAGTCTATACAATATTTAGTATTAGAATCAAATTGCTCAAGATGTGAAAAATAGTCTTGTGGTTAAAATAAAAAGTATGAATTACATATTTTAAAAATCACCTTATCTTGCAATTAAAAAATCTGATTGTAATTAGCAACTTATTTTCAATCTTTGATTTCCAAGAGAATTACATTTAGATTCGGACAACTCTCCAAAATAAAGGAGCTTATCGCTCTCTAAAAGCTTCCTAAAGACTAAAGACTATTGGCGTGAAAAACATGGGGGTGGAAAGGGTGTACGCGGCGTGGTGGAAAAACAAGGCGGCTATCCACGTGCCGGTGGTTTAGTTTAGCGTCTGCAATCCAAAGCGGAGAGATGAAAGCGACAGAAGGTATAAAAGGACGATCTGCAGGACCAGGGAGTTATGGGCAAGCACGGAAGAAGTAGAAAAAACGTCCCAGCACCGACGCTTCAACAACAACACACACGCCATTTTTGCTCACACATACAATAGTGCGAGATGAGAAATGCAGCCGAGGATGGATGTCCACAATTGTCTGGTCCACGTCTGATGGTGGTACCAGCCGGCGCCATACGGTTTTGGTCTCGCTACTGTTTTTAACAGACAACTTTTATTTGCTTTTGCTGTGCAACGCGTGACCGAAACCCTACTACCGTTTGTGGGGATTCCCCGGATTTCTGGAACGCAGGCGATGGGTAAAATGGGCGCATTCCAAAACTGGATGGCCGCGACCGATGGTCGTTTAGAAGCTCTAGGGGAGATGTAGGTGGATGTGAGAGTAAATGTATGTCTTATATATTCCATTCTATACTATCCTATATTGCTGCTATTGAAAGCCGGAAAAAGGACCGAGACTGGTGTCCCTGAGTTCTGAGTCTACATTGCAAACTTGTAGAGTGTGGACGGCATTCACTGGAGACTGGAGTCTACAGAGTGATTCAGTTTGTGTAATCTTAAATGTCTGAACCCAACATTTGGCATTCACAAGTTTCGAAACGTTACTATGGTTTAAATACGCCTGAAAGATATATTTTAAACTACGACTAGTGTTTAATTATTTAATAACAAAAAAGGCATTCAATTATTTATATTATTCCTGAAGGATATGGCGAAACTAAAATAAAAAAACTAAGAATAGGGACCACTACATATGAACCTCCCTATAAAAGTAACCCACCCGCTTTTCCGCTCGGATTCTCCACACTTTATCATCGCGCTCTGCTTCGGCCTTATTGGTACGAGGTCGTAAGTACACCCCCAACCGCGAGAACGTAACACCGGTTAGAACGGTTAGGTTATGGACTGGTCCAAGCGGCTTCTCGCTATATGGACTGCATTGACCCAACCCCTTATACACATAAACTCTATATACCATAAACGTAAAGCTATACCTGCCAGATATCCTCTTTCCTCTCGCTCTACTTTGTACTATGATAGTTTCAGAGGGGACGGGTAAATAATTTCATTTAGCTTTCCGCCCTTTTTGTTGCTCTTTCCAACGAACGAACTCTCCATTACTCGCTACGCATATTCCGTCATTTCCAGAATTTCAAATGTTTCCCACATTTCCAACTCGCCCGAAACTTCGCCATTCCTCTACCATTCCTGTAACTTCATTATTTGCATGTTAGAGCAGAACGATTCAATTTCGAGGGCATTCTGATCCATTAGTCATGAATCGTTCCGTATCCGAGACCTAGTCCTTAGTCGCACATTCAAAATTTGTGGACAAAAGTAAATTTAACCAACTCTTATTTTTCAGGCACTTAACGGATCAGAAACATGAAGAAACAAATTGATTGTGTGCAGTTGGACGCCAGAAAAAGACGCCTTCTTTTGATTCGCTAATGAGATTAGGACAAGACGGAACAACCAAAAATAAATCTCTCTTGAAACCGATAAAGGTCCTGGAGTATTCTCTGACCTAACTGTAACCTTCTAACCCTCACCATGGCCTCTTGGGAACTTTGATTTTTCTTTCGGGAAAGAAAAAGAGGTGGTGAAAGTAGGGATGAAAGAGAAAAGTCGAGAAAATTGATTGCTTGGCTTTAACCGCGTAGAAAATGACAGATTGACAACCAACAACTCTCAATTTAAACAAAAATTCTTTTATTTTATTTGCATTCAGTTTAAAAATTAAATAGCCCTAAAATTATTTCGTTTTAATACCAACTTAATGTCAAATAAAATTGTATCTGAGCACCACCGCCTCTTGAATAGACAAGAAAAACTTTTATAGAATCATTTTTCGAGAGCATTCCCTCGTATCGTAGCTCGAGAGGCTCTTTCCGGATATTCGTGAAAAATGAATTGTTCTTCCGTGCGACCATACACGAACAATTTATTTATCACGGCACCAGGCAGCACTTACGCGACGTGTTTTGTTATTTTTTAAATATATTTTATCCTCTTTTTTTTCGGCCGGAGGCTGCTTCGCGATCTGTCAAGTAAATCGCTAGTTGCTTGTGAAACCATTGGGGACGAAAATAAAATAAAAGGATCAACAATGAAACATTGCTTGTTTTAAAATTATCGGCACACATGAATTTTTCTCGCACATAGCAACCCGTACTTTCACCCGGACAAGAGGTAGTTAAAAGAGAATTATTTTTCGAGAACCGTTTGATGTTCAAATTTAAAATAGAAGGAAAGGGACTTTGTCAGAGTTAATGCTTTGTATGAAGTTGCTGGCAGAAGTGAGTCATTTATCGCGAATCTCGGTTATAACAGTGTTAATATTTTTTCAAATAGATTTTCCTTTGGAGATAAAATTATAAAAGGACAAAGATTTACCAGCATTTTAGATGCAAGATATCAATCCAATGAAAAGTAGCATCTACTTCCTTCCACACGTTGTTTAAAATTAGCATGGACAGGAACCTTTTCTAGCACGGACACGAAACAATCGACAGTTCTGATGCTCTGATGTCGGTAAATGTTGGCAACGAAGTCTATAATCTGAAACGCCTTCTACCAACCTCATTCTCGAATATTTTTCTCTGAATAAATCATCTCTCAACTGTCTCGGACTCGATCTTTATAATGATCAATTCATCCTTGTCTGTGAGTGATGGCATCACGTATAGCGATACCAAGTGAAGATGATCGACACTGAATGCGCGAGAAGACGATCCTTAACCTGGGAAGGTTCGTGGAATTGTTTGTACAGGAGAATCCGAGGAGAATCTGATTAGATAAGCACGAGTCAGTTTGTTAACCCTTCAAGAAGTGTCAATACGATGCTCCACATCAATCGCATTTACAGCACGTACAGTCGTACACTGAGTATAATCAGTTAGTCAATGAAGACATTGGGAGGCCTGATGTACTCTATCTACACTTTTGTTTCGACAAGACAAGGACCCCCTGGCGCCAGGGACTCAGACCTCTAATTCTCCTCCCTCATTCTTTCAATTTTAGCTTTCCGAACGATGGACAGAGCCATCGTCAAGTCGTCATCTCGCTCGATTTCTTCCTTCAGCCAAGCACGTTCCAGTCACGTAACTACGTAACCTTAAATTGGTCAATTATTTCTCAATCGTAGTATTCTACTCGTATTCCATCGCATTTACGTGCACTCCCTGCAACCGGTATTTGGAGACATTTCAACCACTCACGTGTTTCAGGTTTTCTATATGCCGACAAGGTCAACCCTCTCGCTTTTCTTCACTATTGACATCAAAATAATGTAGATAATATAAAACCGAGCGTAAATACGAGTTTCTTGTACACATTAGAGATTAGAAGGACTATTAATTAGTCTTAAACCATCGGGAATAGATAAAACCAGCATTTTAGAGGAATTGCAAGATAAGAGAGTTTGCTTAATGACTGTCATAAAAGTGAATGTAAATGTATTTTTTCTATTCTAGTTATTATCAAATGGACATTATAATCTAAGAAAAAATGTCTGGTTCAAATTTTCGGAGTTGTCTTTTTTCGAAGTATTCAAAACTAACCTGCTTAAAAAATGCAAAGTGGAAATGAAATGATCAATGACTCAATAACATTTTTATTTTAGAGAAATATTGAAGCTCAAATTGGAAGAAAACTTAACCATCCTCAATTCTTACATAAATTATCTATTATTATCAATTATTGCGTCTCTTGTTAATTAAATAAAAAATTTATTTTGAAATCCTCTTTTTCTATTTTAGTCTTCGTAATTGAATTCTATTGAATTCCATACTCGTAGGTTATAGTCTCGAGTATCTCATTCGTGTTTACGTTCTCCTTGACAAGAATTTAAAGTGATTTTCTCCAATTAGTTCTACCGTCGAGGAAGAAAGTTCTCCCGGTACTAAAGAGAGTTCTTGCGAAATCCTAGGGAGCTGTCATGGCTCTTTGTCTCAGTTAACGTTCACGAGTACACCCCTCAAGAGGGGCGTCAAGTGATCGTTTGGTACAGGAATATACGAGGAGAAGAGGGTTGGTTAGGAGCCACAAAGTTGCAGAGGGAGAATATGTTTGTTTGCAAACTCAGCAGGAGATTCTCTCCTCACCCCGAAGTTTGCTCAGCGCCTTATCGGCGTCCCGATATATCATGGGATACTTTCTTTATCTGGAGGGAAACTGTAGATTATTCGGTACACCGATAGCCGGCTTCTTCCTATTAATCAGAATAATCAAATAATCGCAATTCGTTCCCTGTTGTTTCTCTCTAACGAGCTTAACGACAACATCATCTAATATAATGATTTCAGAATAGGCAAATTAACGTATCATTGCTCCCGGCTCTACGACCGATACTCCAATCTCGGTAATTTACAATAATTGCAATTAGCTTGAGATCGACTAAATTTGCCGACAAAGCCAATCTGGTAAACGCTAAAATGGAATGCCTGCGGATGCTGGTTATCGAAACGCTTTGAACACTTTAACTTGGTTAACTCTGCTCCTGTTTGATATGCACACACTTTTTCGAAATGACTGTTTACTTTCGTTTAATAGTCATGTTTATATCGGAATTAATTAAATGTGGAAATTCAAAATTAGACGTATTACTTTCAACGTGATTTTCCAGCCAATTTGCTATTTGCTTCTGGATCGATTATTCGCCGCGCATTCAGTATTTATTTTAATTTAATTTGAGGTCTCCATCTATAAAAGTTTTAACGGTGCGTGGTTATTAATATAATATGATATGATATAATATCATCTGCTCACAGAAAAACGCCGATCCTCAGAAGTACGCCGATATGGTGTTGTTTTGAGTTACAACAAAACGAGAATGAGAGTGCAGTTATGTTCATTGTTCACGTTACAGTTTCACACTTGAAGTATTCTTATATTGAAAAAGAACCTTATTTCATGAACATAACAAATGAGCTACAACAAGAATGATCCCACTGTTTTCTGTGCTTGTTTCATTTAACATTTCTATTATATAAACTATATCTCTGAAATTTATTCTTTGACTTGATACTGGGCGTTTCATTAGCTGCAGGAGAGATCTGACATTGAAAGCACGAATAAACGTAATTTCTGAACCGCACATAAATCGAGCCAAATGCGAATGAACCGCCTTACCAACTTCCGTCCTTCGCTCATGCACCCGATGTCAAAACGTTTATGGAAGAGACGATCCGACAAAAGCCACGAGACAATGCAGAGGCGGCTGTTAAAGACAGCATTAATTATTACTCTTTGCCAAGGCTGGTTTCTTTCATTCCGGTTCGGGGAGGACGGACTCGTTTGATTAATTCGTGGAGCGTGACTAATTGAGGTAATAATAAAAGTGATGACCTTGCACGTTCTGGGTTTGGGGGGTGGAAACCACCAGAAAGAGAGGGTTTGGAAGTTTGAACGGTACGGGGTTGGCGGCTTTCGTGAAGGTGATATTTTATTCGGGGTCAGCGTCAAAGAGGCGGACAATTTCTTCTCGAGCGACTATAAATACTCGTTGCTCGTAAAAAGTCATAAGAGAAGTGGCAATAGCGAGCAATAGTACCCGCTGCACTACGTGCGCATGCATAAACGTGCTTAGGTCGCACATAAGAATGTTTATGCCGAGACACACGCATGATTACATGCGAGTGCTTAAGAGTCTTACGCACTGCGTGATTTAGTATTGGGCAGGGCCGTAAGAAATATTTATTAATTTGACAAATATCTCAATAGCAGGGATCATTCAAACTATTTTAAAAATGATAAAAGATCCTAAATTCCTAATAGTCTAATTAAAGATCCTAGTTTGCGAAAAATTATAGATCCTCAATTCAATAGGCTCATATGAGATACTTGCCGCAATTGCAGATATAAATACCGAATACAGGATGGCCCAGCCAGTACCAGGTTTTTCATTTTTTTGCATTTCCAAATTCCAGCCATCAGAGACAAACAGCTTATAATTTTAAGAACCCTAAAAATAATTTCCATACTTACGAATCTAACGTGAATGAAAACAAAATTTAAAAGTTTCATATTCAAAACTTGAACCTTCTAAATTAAATAAATTTAAAGTCTAACGTTCAACGTCGTATGATTTCAAATTAAATGTTGAATAATTTGAATGTGAAAAACTTCTAACTATTTTAAAGTAAATTATTTACAATTACACAGTTTCAAAATAGTATAGCCTCTAAATTTAAAAAAATCCAATTTCAAGATTTCAAAATTAGACAATATCCAAATGTGAAACACTGAAAATTGTACAATTCCAAATCAGAAGCAATCTGAATACTTTTCAAATTGAACAATTTGAAATTTAGAGCAATCAATTTCCATATAGATTTAAAACGAAGCACTGGCAAGAATTGTTCAAATATTAATACTTTTGATTTGTAATTGTCTAATTTATCATCATTTGAATTTTAATGATTAATTTTTTAATTTTAAACGCTATTAATTTAACATCATTCTAAACTGAACCATTTAAATTTATAAATATTTGAATAGTAGGACTTTCAATTCTAAATTGTACCCAATTATACATTTTCAAATAGACAGCTTCAGGTTCGAGTATTCAAAAACTTTCATCTATAAATTGTATAATTTGAACGTTTTTTATTTACGATGGTTCAACTACTAAAGGTTCCAATTTGAAATAAAATTGTATAATTTTGGAGACATCAATTCAATATCATTCAAATTATACAAAACATTCAACACCATTATTTTCCAATTTTGCAATATGAATAGGGGAAACCTCCCTACAGTGGATAATCCAACCTACAGTGGATAATCATAAATAAAGAGCACAAATGAAAGAAAAATAATTAATTTTAATTTTAATTTATGTACAGTGTCTTAACTATTAATTAAATCAAATTAATTATTTTAAGTATATTAGTATTTTTCATTCATGAATATCCACTGTAGGTTGCATCATCCACTGTAGGAAGGTTTCCCCTATGTCAAATATAAATGTAAAATTTCATTATAGGCTTCCATTTGAAATAAATTTGAAAACGCTGATTCAATTAATCAACTTACAGCAATTGAATTTTAAACGTTATTAATTTGAAATTGTCTAATGATTAAGACTAATTTATCAAGGTTCAACACAATATTATTTTGAACGCTTTCGTTTATACATATCTTTTGACTACCATTAAGGTATTCATTAATAAATTACACAATTTAAAATGTTTTCAATTCAAAAGTAAAATCCACTACTTTTTCCCTGTTCATTCCCAGAATAGTCCTAGTCATCCTAACCACTAGTCAACTAGTGGCTACCCTGTAATATTTAAAAAGGAAAACTTAGTATTGCTAAGGATAATCTGCAGCTTAAGTCAGACAATCTTGGGTCAAAAACCTGATGGAAAAATGGTACAGCCGTGCCTGAGACTGCAAAGCGTGAAGCAGACTGCAAAAATCTTGTCCGCGAAAATTGTACCTTCAACCGTAAATGGATGCTTTCCGGGACGAGTCGTTGAAAAGCCTACCCGTCTCACAAGAAATTTAATTTCATCGAGGTCGTCGTTCGAATAAAAGTTTATGAATTTATGGTGGATGCTGCAACTTGAGTTTATATATTTCAAAACGATTATAAAATTCGTATTGCATTCTTGTAACACATTGAATAATTTGTGAATCAATACTTAATTTATTCTTTTTGAACATTCTGGACAATGCAGAATTTAAAAATGTGAGATCATGGACCTGAACAGCCAGAGCGAGACGCATATTGGGTAGCTACGACAGCGCCACCAATTTGGAACTATTGGGAAGAAATGTAAATTTCCACTTAATATTGATGAAAAATCTTATAGTAAACAATTAATTTTAAACTGAAGATTAATATTTCTGATTAAAATGAATTGATATTCATTGCTTTTTGTCATAAACATTGCCCAAGTAACTTCGAGATACCCAATAGTTCGCGTGTCGAATGGCGCTGTTGTCAAAGTCACAGGGGTATCCTACAGGCGTATACTGAATAGATATCGAAACTACGTTTACGAAACTGCATTTCGCATCAAAGCTATTGTATTCACAATTAACAGATTGTTCTTTCCGACTGCATTTTTGATCCGTCGATTAATAAATGCCCATAAAGAGTTCATTGTTAATGGGTGGGATGATGAAAGCCACGCTACGCACACAGTACTCGCGCTATTGCAGCTTATCAAAATCTCAGATTACGACCTGGATTCAGTAATACCCTTTATAATCCTCATATCCTGCCTCTTCAGAATCTCATTACTTTTTATTACAAGCGATGCCAAAACCAACGTCTAAGCCTGGAATTAAAATCGGCACTGTTGTACACAGCACCTTTGTCAATATTGTTTTAATGATGGATTAAGATGAGACGGGCAAACGTTTCCTGTACGAAGGATGTTATTGAGTGGCTAACGGATCGGAAAAATAAGAGTGATCAATTCTAACGTTTGTGTTTCGTCTCGCGCAAGCAAGGTCGTTCAATCATCCATTTTCTGATTTACGATCTTTCATTCGCCTACGCTTCCCTCCTTCAGAATGTTTTCTAAGACGTCATTAATGATGAATTTTTTTCATGAAAATTGTCGTTCAAAAAATAAAAGAGATGTTTGTGTGTCAAAGAAGCAGATGCAATTATTCTTTGTATCTCCTCGAGTTTATGTTGCTTTCTCTTGAACTACTTTTTATTTACGCCTCGGGGAACTCAGGTAATTTGACTGAAGGTCGACTTTCAAGAAATACTTAGGTCCTTCTGATCGAAGAATTTATATTTTTTATATTCGTTTTAGGTGTGCGGTATATATTTTTATTGCTGAATCGCGATTTCACCGAACTGATCTCAGAGTCGCATTTTCATGGTCAAAGCCAAAGTCACGGCCTGCTGAATATTTTCTGAGAGATAAAAAGACGAAGAGAAAGGTCAGGAAGCAAACACGAGGAATTAGGTCAGAGGGTCAAAGGCACCGCCAGTTTCCTGAAATGCAAAGACATGACTCAACTTTGGAGATAAAAGGCAGAGATAAAACTTCACGGATGAAAACGATGATAAAATCTTAAATGCCCTGTTTGCTCAAATTCTTATACAGTTTCGGACAAAAAACAGACCATTCCTTGCTCCGAATTTTAATTAGACATTGTTTTTTTAGGATATTTTTTCTTTCCAAAATTTGGAACCGCTTTATCTCTCATCTTATGCCCAAAAATTAATATCTACAAAGAGAGAATCGACATATGTAAATGTTAATATGCTTTAGAGGAATTTTGTACACTCTTTTTAGTGAAATTGTTTGTAAACTCTAAAGATTAAACTCTAAAGACTAAACTCTAAAGCATAAAAGAAATGATAAGAAAAATGAAATTCAGATGTCTTGAATGAACAATTTATTCATAATTCAACTTATATCTCCGCCTTTAAATAGAGCTGGACAAATCAAAATGAAACAAAAACGATTCCAGGAATAATTTAAAGAGATTCTTATTCATTGAGAGTATGAATTATTGAAAGAAAAAAAACTCGATAACGGTAACGGTTGATCTAACGACGATTCTCACAACTTCATTATAAATTATTGAAACGTAAGTTTAGAAAGCAAGGACGCATTACATTATTTTCTATTATGCTCATTTGTCGTCGATTATGTCAGTTTTCCTGCTATATAACGGTTGTCTTGCGGTCGAATCGAAGAGGCTGGAGATGTTTGCAACCATAAAGGGAGTAGGGGGGGGGGGAAACCTTTGTTGGAGGATAATCCATAAGGGAAACACGAAACAGGATTGATGAGGGATGTATTGCATTCTTCATATAGTGAAGGTATCTGGTAGCAAGTAGCAAGAGGAGACGAGATGCGCGAACTTGGCGCAATTTAAATTTTAATGGAAAGCTGCGATTTTATTTTGATTATGCTAGGGGTTCCATTATGCTGCTAGTGCCGTAATGAGATATGCAATGCGTGTTTTATTATTTGTCCGTCCAGAGAACAGCCGTCGGACATCGCATTCCGATGCGTTTGGTAACGCATTTCAGCAAAACTTATTTTCCTTCTCATGCAACTTATTATGAGGCCGCTGCCGGAAACCGATATTATAGACTTTCCGGTAGATTATATTAATTAACTCGTAATTCAAAATCCCACGCGTATTTTGCAATACGTTGTACAATTTTTTTGTATGTCGGGTTCCCTACCAGTATTTTAATGAATACTGTATTGCAAATACTGGCTTCAATTATTTGCTTCAGAGTTATAATACTTTTTCTGAATTATAATTCGTGAAGTTTGCATAACAGCATTTGCGGATGTAGACTCTGCTTTAATTTCTAAATAATATAGGTTCTATAAGTGAATAAAAAATTAAGGTAGATTTATAGCATATCTATCGAATTTACATATCTTCCGGTTTTTAAATTCAACCAGAATCATTTATTTATTTATTCGTCGTTCATCTGAAGAGTTTATACCATTACGATTTGTCTTTCTTATTTCTTCTATATTTTTTATAGTATTTATTGATAAGTAAATACTAGATTGAACAAAACATCAGCTGATATTTTACTGTAGCCTTGTATTATAACACTACGATTGGTCTTTCTTTTTAATTTGATTCTTATTTATTCCATATTGTTTGTAGTATTTATTGATAAGTATACACTGCATTGTATAAAACTTCACTTCATATTTTGCTACAGTCTTGCATTATAATATTACATTTATCTTTCCTGATAATTGTACTTCAGATTGTTTATAAAGTATCAGCTAACATTCTCTACGTCTACGGACTTCGAAATTTTTCAAATTTTTGACCGGCGCTGTTTTTTAAAATTATTTTTCATTTCTTTGTTATAATCTTTTATAACATGTCTCGGATTCTTCAGCGTTACAATGATTAATCTCTCAAGGATTCTTTCTTCTTCCTTGTGTACTCCTTCAATAGAAGGAATTCTTCCACTTCGACTCATTCGATTTCAAAATCATGCGATCGGATGGATGTACTTCAGAGAATGAATCGACAGATCAGTTCTGACGTCACAAAGAACATTGGTGCGTAGATGCAGTTTTTCAGAGGACCATGATAGGCCCTTGTCAAGACAGATGGTTTCTAACTCTCTCCACTAAAGATGTGGGTCAGCGTTCCGTAATACTTTCTCCTTTCCTTGGAGTTTTTGGTCTGGCGGTCCTCGGACCATTGTAAGTGTGCCGGAATTATGGATGCTTGTTTGGAGACACAGTCCCAAAATTCAGTCGACATTGAGGTATTGAATTTGTCCTCATTTCTTGCATATTATTCTTCATATTTTATAATAGTAGTATTTAAGTTTCTCTTACATAAACGAAGTGTATAGATAGCCCTCATATTTCTTCTAAAACCTGAGAATTGAATTATTACTAAAAGAAATATCTGTTTCAATTTTCAAATATTAAACTTTTCGGGGTGAAAACTGCTTGGAAATTCGTTTTACAAGAAACTTGGTTTTGTCACGAATTTAATAGAAAAAACCAATCACGTGTCCAAGTTTTCAGTTAATTGAAATTCGTCAGAAATGAGAACCTCCGTTTAACTGGATTGGTAATCGATTCTCGTAACGGCGTAACAGGAACGGGGATGCGAGAATTGGACTTTACGAGGGATTATTGCGATTATCCGAATAATTACCCCGATCGGTTTCAAATCCGCGTCAGCAAATAGCATCGAAGCTGAACCGGAAAATTCGAAAATCTACCTGTGCTTAAGCTCACAAGCACATCCCCCTCGTTTCCAATATTCAGATTTGTTCAGGATTTTCTGCAAATATGAAGAGTCGAAAAACATCATCTGAATTTAAATACACAGGAATTACGATTTTGCAAGAAACTATCTAGGAATTTTTAATTTAAATATTTACTATTCTCTATTTTGTTATAATCTTAATCATTTGAAGACTAGCACGTGCCTCGTTTTTTTTACTTATGGTTATCCTGATAAAACAATTAGCCTATCACCCTAATAACACGATAATTTTCTTGAAAAAACCATATCGCGCTTTTAACTAAACACAAAGAAATTATTAACTAACACTCTTACAAAGCAATACATTACGTCGTAGATATCATAATCTCTGCAATTAGCTGTTCACGCTCAACCTTATCGCTAGGAGGGCAACCTCGCAAAGAACTCACAGTACTGGAGCAAAAAGAATAAAAAAGGGAGAAAACAGGTAAAAAAAATAGGGGAAGAATGGAAGATTTATGTGTTCTTAAGGGTCGAGCGAGGCTGCATTTTGCCAGACTCGAAACATGACGTGCTTGCTTCCTACCCTATTTCCTGAGAGGGTGATTTATCGGGTTGGTACATCCGAGTTTCAGACCTCGAAGAACAGGCAAGGGGAGGAAAATGAAAAAGAAAGAGGTGTGAAGGCATCATTTAATATAGAGGGAGAGACAGAATCCAACTTAAAAACAGAAAAAGAATATTCATAGACTCACCGAGTGCCTTGCAGAGTTCACCCTCGAGGGAGTCCCCGGCGAGCTGTATGATAGCCATGAAGAGATCACCGACCATCAGGCAAGCGACGTGATGAGTCTGGCATCGCCAATGGAGAACGTGGTGAGAAGCTGGTAACAGCCATCCTGCCGCCAATGTTGCTGCCAAGAAGATTGCACTGACGATGAAGCCGAGGGGATACAAGGTGAACCTGATGTCATTCTTCGAGATCGCCGTTCTGGAAAAGCAAAATGTGACGATGAGAGGATTGCATGACTTACATTTCATGGCAATGGCTACACTCCTGTTTCAGCAATAAGAACAAATAAAAATGAAATTAATAGGGCTTGACAACAAGTACGTGATTCTGATATAACAAGTTTTGGCGTAAAAGGGACTGGCTTTTTCTGCGGGGCAAAAATAAATGGCACATAAAAAAGTCTCCCTGTCTGTTCTAAGTATAGGGAACCGAATCCGTCGCAAATCAGTAAGTGGAGAAAACAGAAATAATGAAATCAAATGTCTTGCGAGGGGTATTTTAGTCATGATATTAAAATGACATGAAAACAGTGAGGTTGGAGTATGGTGGATAATACTTAGTTTAGAGGAATGTGAAAAATTGAAAATGTGCAATCTATCAACCTTGTGCGGATTTTATGTTTCCCAGGGACTTTTGATTAACAGTATAGTAGTATACTGATGATTAATGGATTGCCACTTCAAACAAATATTAGTACTAGTTATTTAGAAATCTTGAGGGAAAAATAACAATTTTTTCTATTCAATCTTGAAGTTCCATTCTTTCTAATAGTATCATGGTTATTCATCATCGTTAGGGAAATCTTCATATCTTCTGTAAAAAGGACAGAAAATATTGTTGCTTTCAAAAAGGTGATACATTTTCTATACAAAAGAACTGATCACTCTATGACTGTCAACTAAGTTAGATCAATTCCAAAAAGCAACAAGAAGACTAAAAACCACCACCTTCAATGCAATCTAGGCAAATTTATCTCCCCGATAGCCCATCTCGTCGCAACCGCGTCCCTGCTTATATCTCTATTTTCTAACACACGTGTCGTCACTGAATTAATCACACGGAAGGACGTACGAGGTTAAGAAAAAAAGAAGGTGCGGAAAAGCAAGAACAAATTATTCCGCTATTACGACCCAGTCGAGAACTTGGCAAGATAAGGGGGGCAGAGGTTCGTAAGTGCAGGGGGGGGGGGCGATTTTCAGTGCCGGATTTAATTAAATTCTAGGCATGCTCTTACCCCGTCCTCTTATCGCCAGGATCGATTGGCCGCGAGCCAGAAACTGATACACGATACACCTCTACTTGCACCCGCGTGTGCATAAGCACGCAGTAATTCAATCGATCGTTTATTTTGGATCATACGTTATGAAGCACGATCGTAAAATGACGATAAACGTACGCATGGGGCATGCGGGACACCCCTTTCGATCCACACACAAACCGACACCGGTAACTTTGTGGTTACACATTAGTTGCTTAGTGGGCCGTCATTTCCCTCCTTTTTCCTGGCTTCGGATCATGCTCCCATCATGGTCCAGATATTAAGTTATTCGCCGCTGCTTTATAACTTTATAAGCACTGATCAGAAATTTTAATACATTTTCTATATGGAATTATATATTATTTTGCAGGAGTAGAACCGCGAGCAAGCATAAAATCGTGGTTTATAATATACCCATGAGGGCCTTTAAATTATGTTACTTAAAGAAAGTGATTTCTGATGTCCTAATCGGAATATTTTATAATCTTTATGGGATAATATTTCTCTTTCATTTGGATTAGCATACATTAAATTATAAATAGTATCCCCAGCATGGAACTCTTCTCGTTATGAGTCAAATCGCTTTCATATCGAAGTGAAAGCGATTCTCGGATTTTGACGCTTAAACAGGGATTCGTGTGACGTCATACGCATCAGAATGTAACACGTGTTTCTAAACTGATTATCTAGTTGTTTCTTTTATATTTCAATTCAATACAAAATAATTGAAACAATAGGTTCAATCTTCATCTATTTTGAAAGGTATTTTGTAGCCTCTTTTCTGGTCGGCTTGACCAGAAGTATTCTAAAGATGCCAAGATTTATCGACTACACGGAACGTTGGTGTGATTCTAGCGGTGTAGGTACTCGACCTAGAAATTCCTTCGCTCTTGAAGTTGCGCGAAAGTAAAAGGAATTTGCATTTTTACCGACGTGCCGTCGTCGATTGGCTCGCTTACAAGCCGAGTCTTTTATCGGACTCGAACCGACATTCTGTGTGCAATTAAGCCATTCAATAAGTTGAGATCGGTGCCGATGACATTTAAGTCGAGCAAAAAAGCCATTTATGCTCAGGAAATTGAAGTAGGTCGAGCTGAGCACCAACCTGCGTATGTTCGCAGTCCAGGCCAAGATTCACTTTCGCCCACGGCCAAGTTAAACTCGAGCCAACGACCGGTCGATTCAAAATATTTTTCCCCTTTCCCTCAAGTCTGAATTCTGAATATAAATCGAACACCGCCGCGTCCTTCGTCATTCTTAATCCTGTCATCTATTCGCGTCCAAACGTTCTTTCTTTCCTTACAGGGACTATGACATCTCCTAAAAGACTAAAAAAAGAATTGAATAGGTCTCTTTTTTACCACGAGATTTTGTGAACATAAATCCACTAAAGCACCTCCAAAGTTTAACTTCCTCACTTTTCTCTTGGGGTTAAAGTTTCACCCAAGAGGGAAGATTGACCTGTCTTCACTTGATAAGAGAATGATTCAAAAATACTTCTCGGAAATAAATTCAGATTTTTAATCTAAAGTTTTTCGTTCTAAGCCTCCATGACACTTATTTTCCGGTTCGTGGATCTTTATGTAAAACTCAAATAATGAATACAGTAGCCACAACTGAATTATTATACCTAATGCAAATTTTTCTCGCAGGATAGCAAACATTTGTGCACAGTAATTGCGTTTAGATAAAATCGCATGTAATCATACAGAAGTAAAAAGAGTTCTGGGATAACATCCAAGGCAAATACAAAGCTTCCACTAGGAACACAACGCCAATAAATCTTTCTCGGATCAGACTAAACATCTCTCCAGTTGCACTTGCATATTGCTAACTCGATTGATTCGCGAAGCTCAATGTGCATCTGGCAGAAAGAATTGCTTCAGAGAAACGTTTGTGCTTTCCTCGAAGACAAATGAAATTTAATCATCTCGAATCCGCCCATTTCCGCGATTCGCGTTAAATTAAATAGCTTTGCATTGACATCGGGGGCCAATTTCTCCGAGGAAAATTTATGACGTTTGTGAGACGATCAATTGAGAACTACTGGTGAACGCCAATTCGAGACGGAGACAAAAAGACCGAGAATCTTGTTCCCAAACGTTCGTTTGCTGTCTAGCGATTTAAAATATCGTCCATTCGACCTGGTCGCGATCCACACGCTCGACTCCTTGGAGGCCCTTTGTGATTTCGACATCGAAACAGCTCCACGTAATTTTATTCGGCCAGGGAGCAAAAAAGCCAAGTCGTGAGCCCCAAGGGCGATCGCACTCGGGAAGAATCGTAAATTTATGCCGCACAAAACGCGACCCTGATGCCAAGCCATTTCAATCGTTAAATGCGAAACGGGACATCGTAAAAACCAAATATAATAACCAGCCCTCACTTGCCGACCGAGACGCCCTTACGTCCTTTTGTGACTCATCCATATAACGTCGTGTGTACAACCTACTGTCTTCCTTGAAAAAGCTTCCGTTTTAGGAGTACCTTAACCATCACTGGTGTCATGGTCGTTATTGACACGAAATATGCCAAAGAAGTGGGCACTTACAGTACTCGCTGGATGTTAAATAATAGATCGATAATCAATGACCAACAGGTTATAGGCCCAGAAATCTAATAACAGTTTAAAGTTTTAAACCATGATCTAATTCACACCAGGTCTAGCCACGCGCAAGTAAAAAAAAATTAAGCCAATCAGCAAAGATACCAGCTACACTGCCTTATTGAATAAATGTACAGCTGGCGGCTGTGATGAATGGAAACCAAGATGGCCGTGGAGCTAGTATGCCTGAAAATCTAGCGTTGAACCGTTGAAGAGGTACAACGAAAACAAAATAGCTGCGACAATGGAGTCGCCACCTGGTGGATGAATATATTGTGCTTTTTTATAGGAAAAATGTAGTAAATTTAGTAACATTTCTAACAATAGCATGCATCCTGACCATCATCAGCATTTAATTTTAAAGCTCAGAAACTTATATTCGTTTTATAGCAGGCTTAGAAATATTTCTTTCTATCTTTTTTTTTTGTCACAGGCGTCCTCATTGTTCACAAGGAAGTATCTCTTATGAACCCCCGAATGTCTTTCTTCCCTTTTAGAACTTGGTTTCTTTTTAAAAACTATTTCAATGGATAGTGGATCATTTTATTGAAAGATGTTCTCTGCTAAACCTAAAGTAGTGATCTGGGATCCGTCATGATTATAATTTTTAGTATTTTGTCTAATAGTTTTTCCTTCTTAATTCTTAATGTATTTATCTTCTGTACTTCGTACAATTTACCATATTTGTTTAGGTTGCCGTTTTTCAGTAATAATAGTTTTGAAAAATTGAAAATCTGTCTTTCTTTTGTGTTGCTTCTGGAGGCTTTTCATGAATTATTCGCTGTTACGAATGATTTCGGACGATGTTTGCCCCTTTTCCCGAAAAGTGGCATGGGTCTATTCTATTCTCTATTGTGTGAAAACTCCGTTATTTACTCAATATGAGGCCTGGCACCACTGGAGTGAATGTTTGAGACACGTGTTACCAAGGTTGGCTACGGATGGGCTGATAAAATTTCCGGTCCTTTCCTGATTTATTGTCTTTGAGAATCTGACATTGTGGCTTTCTAGTAAAGTAAAAGTAGCCTTTCATATTTTCGATCACCACTCAGATAGCTGTTACAAATTAAAGGGACCACACCAATAAGAAATCTAGAATGGTTGAAATGACTTGAGAACTGGAGTAATTAAATGAGAGACGATAAAATCTCTAACTCAGAATCAGAAGCAAGCAGGAAAATTACGTACATTCCAAGACATCAATCTTATGAAAAAACAAGTGCATCTCTAACTGTACGACCTTGTATAATTCTATGAAGCATACTAGAATAACAACAATTTTCTCACATTCTCGTCGCATCATCTAAAGAACAATTCACTTCCGACTGAAAGTTCGCGTCCTTATTCTTCATTGTCTAATTAAGGTTAAACTCGTTCCCAACTAGTAAGCTGATTATTATGAACCATCAATTACGCCGTCTTGGAAGTGATTTACAGCCTTCGGCGATTTATCGCATGTCTCCCAATTCACTTATCTATTCTTCTATAACACGTTTATCGCCCAAGGTTGGTTTCGGTGTGCTTTGAACCACTCAATAATCTCAAGAAAACACCCTGAATCTTTGTTTATCCTAATATAAAGACAGGAATGTCTTGTGTACTCACTTTTGCGTGGCATCCTCCTCCAAGCAGGCGAAAATCTTGACCACGTGCTTGGGTTCCTTGATTTTCTCCACACAAAACTTGTCCGATGACAGATGCTGTCCTTTTCTCAAAAGCAAACTGCCATCGGGTTCGAGTGTAGCGTCCATCACGTCGCCGGCTATCGTGAAATTGCTCGATTTTGGGCAAGGAGGAAATCCTGACTTTATCTCTATTGAGGAGGAAATGTTAGGCAGCAGGGGAGGAGCATTTTCATCTTCTGGTGATTCGACACAAGTTCTCCTGTAACAAAATATATTTAAAAAAATTAGTAAGTGGATTATTAAAAAAAAGAAAATGGTATACAATTATTATGAGCAATTGAGCATAGTCCATGAGATTAATTTTCAGTACAACATTGAATGGAAAGACGAACGTAAAACTAGCTATTAGCAGAGGCAATACATTATTACATAACTAATAGGTTTTCTTTTTTACATTACACCACAAAAATAAAAGAAACTCCATAAAAATTCTGAAATTACCACTTTTTACAAGAATGCATCTGCTGGCAGCACATGCAACTAATGCTACGCAACATCTGTTTAGATTCTGGATGATAATAACCGAGACCGAGTTTCCGCCTCGGTGAGGTTGAAATATATAAGCATCCTTATTATCTATTAAATGTTCATAAACTAAAACTAAATTATGGGGATGTTTGCTCCCCAATTTAATTACTGCGTAAGGAGGTTTTGAAATTTATTAGAGTAGTATATATTAAAGAGGAGTTTTCCACAACTTTTAGTGACCTTTTGTAATAATATGACTTTGAACTCAAATTTAAATATTTGGAAAAAAACTTTCATTAATTTAAATGAGTGTCCAGGGTGTCCAACAAAGGCCTACTATAAAATTCTCCTACATTTCCCGCAGAGTTTTTGAAAATTTCCGTAAAATTTGATTTAAAAATTGCTTTCTCATCTCGTTTCTTATATAAATGATACATGTATAATAAACAAATTATATAACCAAACCTAAAAGTTCAACTCTTATTCGCCGGCCTTTGTTGCTAATTAAATAAACCCCTCATGCTCATATCTTAAATGACTTATATAATACTGCTCAAAAATGACACGAGATTTTTTTCTGATACATTAGCGGACTTTCTACTAATAAGAATTCTCTACAAAAAAATTAATATCTCTAGGCTCTAGGTCTCTAGGAAAGTAAGGTAAATTCAGTAAATTTGTAAAATACCGAGTTGCACTTAAAAAATAGATTTATCTAATCTAATCTAACACTAGAAAAAATCGAAAAATCTAACTAGCCAAAAACGTAAGTCGTAAAGGAAACATATTATCCACATAGTCATTTGATAGGTTTTGAAATTATATTTTTTCTAGGTAGCTTTAAAAATGATTTACAATGTCTCGGACCTTTGCATGACGAAAAAAAAACACCAGAAATAAAGTTAAGGAGTTGAAAGAATAAAAAAACAGATACACTAAAAATAGATCATTTTTAAATGCTGGTATTTATCTATTTCGCATTCCTTCAACTTCATACCTTTTTTTCGAGTATTCTTATCAATTGAAGCAGTGTTTAAAAATGAATAATAATCAGGGACACTGTTGTAACCTTCCGAATCAATAATCTATGACACTAATTACAAAAATTATAATTCTCTCAGAACAAACTAAATGAACTTCATATTTTTCCAATACGTTCTTTCTCTTTAGTTTAAACATTTCTGTTGCCAAAACTTACCTTCCTTAATAGCTTTCTTATCATCAAGCTTACGTTTTATCTCTGAATCATTTGAACATTCACAAGCCGTTTTTTTTCTTCTAAAAACTTGAGTAAAAATACGATGATTAAAAAAACAAACAAAAATTCCATTCTGCTCCGTGTATGTAACATTCAAAAATTCTCTTTCCAAAAATAAAATCCCCTACATTTCCCACACCAATAAATTTCCCGTACCATTCCCGCTTTTCCCACACCTAGACACTCTGTCCTTATGGTGGAAATTAATCTATTTACATTCATGGAATGAATCATTATACAATTTTAAATCGGAAGCTTATCCAAATTGGAACTGGAATAAATTTAGTTTCAAATAAAGATGTATTAATCATAGAAAGGTGACTATTCAAACTGATCAAAAATCCGGGTTATTCAATTTTTTTAAACAAACTCTCTCGTTATTTCAAAATCAAAAATCGTACACATTTCAAATATCTGCCTTAAAGATTGCAATTTGCAATGTATTCAACTTAATCTTAGTCTTAAAAAATAGATTTCGCTACTGAAAATTGAAAGCACACACAATTGAAGCAAGAAGCGATATTATTTTTAATTACATCATGAGTAATATTATTTTGATCCTGAAAATCATGGAAATTTTTTGTTCAGCCCCCTGATTTTTGGCAGGACAACTACCCTAAGTTACATTCAAACTTATGTCATAGGTTTTTTTACTAATTACATATAAGAATTAGAAAAATTCCTGATAAAACAATAAACATGCTATTCTTCATGCGTATCTTGATACGGATTAAAAAACAGTTTTAGGTTTTAATTTTACGATATAAATAATCTCAATATCTAAGGCTAAGCAAACACGCAATGTGTTGGTAAGAATACAAAATTAGACTACTAAGGACATAAAATGCCCGAAATTGGACAATAACAAAGTGAAACCATTAATTGTTTTAGAATTTTCGTAGTGTATACAGGTACGGCATTTTTTGCCGTATTTTAAATTTGTAGTACGGCATTTTAGTGACTGGTCACAGAAGAGTGATCTGTCACTTCTTGAACCCCTTTCCCAAGTCTCCCTTTAAAAAATACGAGTGTTAGTGACTGATCACGGAAGAGTGATCGTGAGGATTCGTGATTCGAATCTGAAGATAAACAATTCGCAAATTAGTGATAAAGTGTATTATTATAGGAATAGTGAAGTGATGAGCAAATCTTTAGTGTGCTTTTATTGTGTAATGTTCTTGATTATACGACACTGTGTGTATTTATATAACTTAATATTCCTCATTTTTTGATAAACTAGTGAAATATTCTACTATTTTACCAAAGTAGCAAAAAATATAATCGGAACAGAAAGTTCCTTATTGACACAAAAAATTTGCCGGACTAGAAACTTTAAATACGGCAAAATTTGCCGGAGCTCAATACTCGACCTAGAATTTTAGACTGTAGAATTTAAAACCGAATAAGGCTTTCAAAACCTCACAAGTCTTCTACTTAAAACTTGAGCTTTCAAACTTGAACACATTTAAATTTAATTGAACAATTTAAGATCTGAAGCGTTTACGAAACAGAACAAAAAATGAAACGGCTATTTTATGACATTCATTAAAAACCTTGCAATCTTTATAATTTATAAACAATGTATGGAGTGGTATGTCCAAAATACCGGAAATCATATAGAAATTCTACAAAAAATCAGCCAGGAATTTAAGTACTTCATAAAATCATCGAGAAAATCATTGGTTGATCCCGTGATGTTCAACATTGTTGTCGAATTGCTTGAATAAATATACTTTTAATTTGAAAGCACATTTCACTTTTTAAACGCTTTTGATGCAACATTCAGCAATATCAAGCGCTTTAAAGTTCAGTTTTGCCCAATTATTTATAAGATTCAATCTGAACAGATTCGATTTTGAACCTTCGAAATGTATAATCGTTACAGTATTAAAAAGTCCTCCAATTGGACAATTTAGATTGATTTTGAATTATATAATTTTCTAATTTCAAACCCTTTCAATTTCAAATCACTCAATTATTTTGACCCTATTGAACTTAAAATTACTTAACTATGTATTATGACTTTACAAGGCCTTTAAATAAAAATATTTAAATTGGGAGTTTTAAAACTCAAAATTTAACATCAAAATTAAACAACGCTTAAAAGTTTACATGTTTAATTTGGAATTGAACGAAATTTTAATAATTTCAAAACTATTAGGGTAAATTTGAATAAATAGGGTAAATAGGTTTTACACCGATTTTAAATAAGAATTTATAAAAATTTCAGATAAAAAATTTTCAATTTGCCAGTCCACATGGCCTGGTACAGAGATTAACACACAGCACGGTGCGGCTGAACCAATTTTTTATAAAAGTTCCAGGTACATGTGATTTGTTGATTGTTTATACTTTATGATAATAGGTCATCCCACGAACATTTTAAGATGAAAATAAAAATAATCGCTCGGGAGTTTTTTTTAAAAAGTCGATTGTTGTATTTAATCATTTAATGACTAATAAATTAGGACATTTTTATGCTATATGATAAACATTGATTGAAAATTGAATGCATATTATTATCATTATTGCATATTACTTTTAATTTGTGTACTTAAAAGTTTACCTGTGAATCGCATTAAAAATATATACTGCCACAACAAGATTCAATAAAAAAATCTATTTAAAATATGTTAACCAATATCAAGGTGAGCCACAATCAACTTTAACCTGAAAATGAAATTACAAGACGTTTTTTGCGAATTATTATTCTTACATAGTACGCGCAAAAAAAAATCGTAGAAGCATTTTTTTTCTTCAAAATTCTAGATTTCAATGATCAAACAATTTTTATTCCTATTTTTTAATTTCTGGACTTTAAATATAATAGGCTTCTTTCTGCTTAAAAGCTGTCTAAAAAATTATTATGAAATTATGTTCCAAAAGAGGTTTTTGTATATTTAAAAAAGTTCTTTTATCACAGCAAAAGTTGTTGAAACATTTTTTTAAGGCTGTGTCTAGTCTAGTCGTCCCGAAAAATTGGGGAAGTTGGAAAAAGCCTATATGAAAAATATTTCACTATTCATCCTGAATTTCAAGATATAAAAATCGGGTTTTGTAGACAAAAAACACCTCCAATTATTTTCATCTGAACATATTCGTCGGGTGACAGGCAACCATATTCAATTAGAGACACAAACATAATTTTTTTGTTTAAAGCACCCGACCCATATTTTCATCTTAAAATGTTCGTGGGTTGTAATATTGCCATAAACAATAAAAAAATCCCATTTAACTTGAACTATCCTTTAAATTTTGATCGCAGCCGTAATTTCCAAATTAAAATAATCACACTATCTAATCGAATATATGTATAAATGCATTTAAAAAATAAAGTTAAAACTGTGTGGACCTCAATTTACAATGTTTCGCACAACAGTCAACAATTTATTTGTCAAAGTCAAGAACATTCCGAGAATAATCAGATCCTCATTTTGCGGGCTTTATTATGAAAAGCAAAAAAAATCCCAACAGTTCTAAATAACCGAAATCGAAAATGTCCCGCCTTTGTTGTTGAAATGACCCCCTATCATTCTAACCTAAAAGCCCGAAAACCGGTTTGACATGATTGGATCTCATTCAACGATTCACCATGGATAATGGGAGTAAATTTGGCCAATTCTAAAGAACGGTACCTGTTTTCATCGTAGGCAGCATTCGGACCACAACATCGACGAATACTGGGCCTCATAGTGGAGGCTGCTCTCTGGCTGTCGTTTGTCTTCATTTCACACACAAGTAACGCGTTCGCATCCGCACAATATTCTTCAGGATTCAAGTGTCTACCGGACCCGGAATCCAAAACTGCTTCTCCAGTGTCCATTAAAATAAAGGGAGTAAACGCACTGTAAGGCAAAAAAGTCAAAACCTGTAATTCCGCACATTTCGGTTTTCGCGCCTCCTGAACTTGCCACTCGTTCGGGATTTGTGACAACATACTCCTCTTCTCCGGGGAGTAAATAAAT
This sequence comes from Andricus quercusramuli, assembly GCA_932178445.1. Lineage (NCBI taxonomy): Eukaryota > Metazoa > Arthropoda > Insecta > Hymenoptera > Cynipidae > Andricus > Andricus quercusramuli. Next base: position 38,296 of record CAKNXH010058278.1, on the reverse strand, counting down.
GGCGTCCACATATTCGTTGTCGAAACGCATTTCGGAATTGCACTTTCACTTTCTTTCACCAATTCCTCTCTGAAGTGACAACACTTCAAAATCTTAATCTTTCCCTTCGGAGGATCTTCTGGTTCGGATATCACTGCCGCCAAAAGCGTCCACAACATAACTCCAAAAATGACCCCCTTCATTTTGAAAGTGTCCTGGCAAAATGTTTCGACACACCCGTGGACCAAAATAACACCAAGTTAATTTAGGGACATATCAGGTGGTCGAAAGTTCAACCTTGCTGTGTTTACAAACACCTCACTTGTCACAAAAATTCACTTAAATCCGAAATGGAGCACAGAACTTAAATCCACTCTATATTTTCACCAACACAAGACCCTTCAAAAGAGTCAAACTTTGCCGAAAGTTTGAAGTTCGGTGCGACAGAGGTGTTCACAAACAAAAGTACCAAATTTAGCAAAATGGTAGTTTTTGCTAGAATCTAACGAACGAAAACGTGTTCGTTGTGAGTTTGTTTTGATCGGAGAATTTAGGGACAAAAGGATCAACACCCTCACGCGCGACGGTTTCGGAGTTACTAAAGTCCACGAGGGATTTGAAGCGCGCCGGCGACTGGCAGCGTGGTCGAGGAATGCGCGCGCAAGATTCAGTCCATTCTCTTGCGTCCCTTTCCCCTTCGTCCAGGTGCATCTGACTCCCACCCTGAATCCGGAAGTGCAACAGTACCCGTCTATCCGTGAAATAAGCGCGCCAACGTGCACAGGATTAATTGCAATAATACGAGTTTTCTAAATTACTATTAGATGACTAAAATTGCTGCGGTTAAGTCACGACATTCTTAAGATTTTGGCGCAGCGGTTAATGTTTTTATTAAGGATAAATCAGTTATTTTTGTGAGAGATTTATTTTAACGTTATACCTGCAATAATTTTGCAAACACATAGTACATGTATGGAAAAAGAAAGGACGGTGAGCCTTGACCATCTTTAACTAAGGTGACCACTGACCAGAAGTCCTGATGTATCAGGACATGGACTGATTTTTATCGATGTCCTGATTTTCTGATTTTTTATACTACGTTCTGATTTTTCATTCCTGCAAACAAAAATTCGCGATTTTTATTGCGCGGAACTAAATTTTATTAACAATTTCTAAGGGCGCAGTCTCCTTGTAACTGATCAATTCAATTTCAAATACTTGACGTGTGTGAAATTTCACTAATATTTCAAAATAAATAGGAAAGCATCGAATTACCTAAAAAAGTAAACAATTATTTAAATAAAAATTCATCTTTTTGGAATGAAAATTCAACTATATGGATATTTTTTTCTTTAATGACATAAAATTTTTTTTTTTTATTCGTCTTTTTGGTCTAAAAAAGCATCTGTTGTCGTAAAAATTAGAAAGTGAAACTACTTTGTTGAAAAATCATTTTGTTGATTGATGATTTATCATATTAATTCGAAAACCTTCTTTTTTTGGTTCAAAATTTAAGTATTGTGTTGAAAATTCGCTTTTAATTAGCTGAACATTATTTTTCAACTAAAAATTTACCTATTCAATTTTTTGTTGAAAATTTATATTTTTTAGTTGAAAATTCATGACTTTTGTCAATAAGTCGTCTTTTTTTGTAGAAAATTAATATTTATGGTTGAGAGACGTCTTTTTGTGTAAAATTCAATTATATTTGGTTAAAACTGCTTCTTCCCTGATGAGTAGTTCAAACGCAAATTTAAAATCTTAAAAGTAAATTAAAAAATTTTTAATATTTTTTCCAATTGTTTTTTCAGTTTTACATTTGGTTTAGCTTCTTTTGGCATAACGTCCATCATGAAATTGAATCAAAAATATACGAAATACTTTTTTAATATAATAACACTCAATCCTACAGGTTTTTTTGGTTATAAATAAATGGCTGTGTCTATATCGGTTCACGAAAATTCGGTGAGCGTAGACCGAATATTTCCAGTGCTATGCACTATATTTTCTGTAAAAATAGAATTTAATTTTGCTTATTACAAAAAGGGCTCAACACTTTTTTTTCTTTAAACATTTAAAACCTATTCAAAATTAACAAACAATATAAAGAAAAATCGAGAGTGAAAATGCTGTAATAATTTTAATAACTAAAAAAAATGTTGTGCTACACAAAAACTCTTAGGAAATGCACAATCAATAATAGATCTATTTCTTTTTTAATATGATTTACTCAGTTTTTGATATAAATAACAATTTCTAAACAATAATTCAAAATATGTAAAAAAATTGTTCTTCAATCATCAGAAAAATGTATTCTATAGAGAATAGTCTACAAATGCACATTTTAATCATTTTTCATTAATAAGCCTATTTCTTGTGGAATCCACTATATCAGGCTTTTCAAAGACTCTTTTCTATCATATTTTTTATAGTCACAAAAACTATTAATTACATAAGCAATTTTTATAAACAAATGCGTATTTTGATAAATTTTTCATGAATATGCCTAATTTTTTTCGGAATCAACTAGAAATGTCTTGTCAAAGACTCCTCGGTATCATTATTTTAAAAGTAACAAAAACTGTTCATTATATAAACAATAGTTATATAAACGAATGCACAGTTCGATTTTTTCATGAGTATGCCTTCATTTTTTCGCGGAAATAACTGGAAATGTCTTGCCAAAGATTCCTTCCAGTCATGTTTTTAACACTGATAAAAACTTTAAATTGCATTAATAATTTTTACAAACAAATGCAAATTTTGACAATTTTTTATGAATACATAGGTCTAATTTTTTGTTTTTCGGGACAAATTACAAAGCCTTTTTATAAAAAATTGAAAGATTGTGTTATAAAATTTGTTTATAATAATTCACCACTTTTGTCAATTTTAAAAATATGGCAGCAAGAGGTCCCCATAAGGCGTAAGACATTTCTAGTTAATTCTGCCAACAAAGTAAATCTATTCATGAAAAAGTGGTAAAAAAATGTGCAATGTGTTTGTTTATCAAAATTGTATATTGG
>CAKNXH010058278.1:0-35281 GCA_932178445.1 Andricus quercusramuli | reverse complement strand
TGGTAAAAAAATGTGCAATGTGTTTGTTTATCAAAATTGTATATTGGTAAAAAAATGTGCAATGTGTTTGTTTATCAAAATTGTATATGTTATTAACTATTTCTATCAGTTTACAAAATACCACAGCAAATTGTCTTTCGCAAGGCATTTCTAGTTCATTCCGCAAGAAAATTCAGCTTACTATAATCGTATAACCGCACAGTCATACTTTATATAAAAGCTATCGATTTCATAATAATTGCGAATCACGACAAAATGACTTTGTTCATTTGTTTGTTTATAATATCATAAACCATTTCTTCACTCTAACTTGCTGAAAATGATTATATATTATATTTTTATTATTATTATATTGAATAATTACTGTTTTAAATGAATTTGACCATCTTAAAAATGGTATCACTAAAAGGTTAGAAAAAATATCACAATCCGTTAAGAATTGTCCACAGCCGAGCGATTTTGGCCAAGAAAGGTTATTTTCTTGTAGTTCAGCAAGCGAAATTAAAAGATGTTGTATAAACCTTAACTTTTTTTATTAAAATTATATACTTGAAACTTTATTTATAATTTGAAGCAATATTACTATACTTTAAACTTTACAGCATGAGTTGGAAAAACTATCCAGCTTTAATAACATTAAAAAAAGGTTTGGTAATTGGTAATACACTATAATTTGTGATCTAAACTATTTTTCCGATCGGCAACCGGCCGCGGCCTTAGATAGAAAATTCCGGCTAGGACTGTCGAATTACAGCCCGGTGCCAACCATAAAAAGATAATATCTATAATTTGAGCTTTTCAGGTAAAGGGGAGAGTGGATTAACAAAATAACGAAAGTCACAAAAAACCGAGAACAAGACTCAAACTGTTTTCATTCATGACTTTAAATTACTAGTAATTTAAAGTCATGAATGAAAACTGCAATTAAGCGACTTGAAGCTAAATTCAGGTAAATCCTATCTGAAAAAATTATTTTTGAATAAAAATTATTAGATTTTAAAGGTTTATCATTTTTAACTATAGGATCATAGATTAGGCTACGTTAGCGTTTTACATCAAGAATTGGTATTTCAAAATATAAATAACCAAAATTTTTTAAAAGATTTACAATTTGGTACAATTTTTGTAATGTTAGTTTTTTAAATAGATAGTTGGCATTTTTATTAGAAAAAGTCATAAGATTTTTCAGAGTATCATACAGTATCTGATACAGAATCATGAAATTCGCAATTTCGCGTTTTCCACCGGAACTCTCTATATATTTCAAATAAGTTTTTCAGAAATTTTCGGTTATGTTGACATTTTTCACTGGAGATCGGATTTTGAAACAAGAAACAACAATAACAATAATCTAACTCAAATCATCACATTATCAAGTTTCATGATTTAAAAGTTATTTGTTATTAAAAGCAGAACAATAAAAGACAAATTTTGAAACAATGTTAAACTTGATAATGTGATGATTTGAGTTAGATTATTGATTTTTTAGATAAAATTTTAAACTATAAAATTTCCGAAAAAACTATTACGATAATTAGTGATAAATTTCAAATTTTTGCCAAAAATTAAGAAAAAAACGATAAATTTATCATGTGTTCTACTTTAACCTGAAATAACTTTTCAAGGAGTAAATTTATAAAAAAATCATAAGAGACCTTTTTTGTAGAGCGTCGAATTTCCTACAAAAATATGTTATGGCCTTAGCAATTCATAAAGCCGTTCAAGAGTTACAACACTCCAAATTTAAAAAAAAATTTCACATACTATTTAAATGGGAAATAGAAATTCGCAATGAGCGACCTCTAAATATTAATATTAAGAGCTCTTCTTTTCACAGGCATCTCTTTACACCTTTCCGGAAGTTTTTTTGTTGGGGTTTCGAAAAAAAAAACAATCGATTTGTTTGAACCACCCTAATAAATAATTCGTTTCAAACCCGAGATTCTTCTTTAATCGGTCTGAAATGAACGAGCGCGCTTTTAGGGGCCGTCCATATAACACCTGGACATTTTTTTATCACTTTCTCTCCCCCCCCCCTGGGGGGAAATGTGGACTTTTTACGACCCCCCATGACTCCTCTCTCCACGTGGACTTATTCCATATTTTAAGAAAATTTGTATATTCGTTGTATTCAAAAGTAAGGAAGCCAACAGGAACGGTGAATTATCTGAAAATCCAGTTCTTCTTGAAAACAAAAGCTTAATGATACAAGGAATGAATTGAAAGAAATAGTAGTGCAAATTTTCTATTTTCTCATGTATTTTCTTAAAAGAAATCCATAGGCGCAGGAGAATATGCGTCCACGTGGATTTTGGCCAGAACCCCCGGCACCCCCCGCGAACAATCGTGGACTTTTTGACTTTTAGGAAAGTTTAATGGATGTGCATAATAATGTAGCATTTTCATGGTTTTAAAACAATTTTTCCCGCAAGGATAATAAATATGAAATTTATAAATTTTATGTCTTAAACTTAAATTATTATCCTAATTTTTCCCTGTAAGTAGTAACGAACTTTCCGTTCAGACACTGTATTGCAGAATAATGGGGCAGGTTAGCATACGAGTTTTTCATCGGAAATTCAACTTCAAAATGAGTATCATTCTAATTCCCCATGTTCTACAATTTGAGGGTCTGTTAACAGTTTACACCAGAAAATGGTATTGTCAATAAAAAATTATCAGACTTCAAAGACTTATAGTTTTTAACAATGTCTCTTTTTTTATTCGTTACCGCTCTTTTACAAGAAATTGACATTTTTAATCAAAATCTATTTACGGTTCGAACAAGATTTTCAATTTTTGAACAGTTTCAGGTTATAATCATGTTTTTCATAGGAAATCGATAATTAATATCTGTTTAAATTATATTTTTAAGAAAATTCATACCATTTTAACAATTTTAAGTTATATGGTGGTTCTACATCAGAAATCGGTATTTTTAGTAAAAATACATTAGATTTCAGAGAAGATAAAATTTTTCCTACGATGTAAGGTTATATTAACTTTTTTCACCGGAAATTGGCAAATTCAAACAAAAATAATTTTATTTGAATCAAGATTTACAATGTGGAACAATTTAAGGTATGATAAAAATTTGTGGGAAAATTTTAGGTTATGCTCACCTTTTCACAAGAAATCAGTACGGATATGAAGAAGATATACAATTTTTTAACTTTAGGTTATTTGAACATTTTTTCGGAAATTGGCGATATTAATCAAAAACAGTAGGTTTAAAAGAACATTTACAGGATGTAGGGAGCGTTCACACATTACGTAACGTTATTTTCGACCCTTTTTACCACCCCCCCCCCCCCGTGAACCCCACCGTAACATTGCCTCTAGCCCCCCCCCCACACCACTGTTACGTAAAAAATTTTTTATTATATGTTCAAAAACATAATAGACGTTTTTTAAATGAAAAAAAGGTTTTTAAGATGAAGTATTGTTTGTCTTTAAATTTATATAAATATAATTTTTATATGATTCTTGAGAAAATTAAAAAAGATTTTTGCATATTTCATATGTGTCAAAAAAGAATCTAGAAGATTTCAAAGACACTTTTTCATTTTACAGGATCTTAAAAAATATTGAGAAAAATTCGAGTAGTTTTGAAAGATATTTAGGGCTTTCAGAAGCATGGAAGAAATCAATAACTATTTGATAAATTTTCAGAAATGTTTCTAAGTTTGAAAATATTTTCCATCTATTCAATCCCTCTTAAATTCCTTGAAATATTTTTAACTGACTTGAATTTCTCTTAAAATTTGTAAAAATCATTAGAAATTTAAAAAAATGGCCTTAAAATCTTTCAAATTTCCCCAGAAATTCTAAGACATTTTTTTTATCCTCTTGAAACCTTTAAAAATTCTTTCAAAACTTTTAAAGTTTTTGTTTGAAATCTTTAAAAATCTGCATTTTGTAAAATCTTTTGAAAATAAAAATTCTTTTTGAATCTCTTCAAATCTTATAAATATTTCTTGAATTTACTTGATTTTTCAATTGTTTGATCTTACCAAATTGAAACAGTTTTGCTTTAAAATATTCTACGCTATTTTTGGAAATTTTAGGATATTGTTTCAAATGTTTCGAAATCTTTTTCATTTTTTCAAAGTTCATATTTCAAAATGAAAAACCATTGAAAATTTCCCCAAGAATCATAAGAAAATTCTTTTTTGTTATCTTTTCAGAGTTTCTAAACCTTCTAATATTTAAAAATCATTCAAATTTTTTCTCAGATGCGTTTTGATTTTTGTTTTCATTTCCTTGAAACCTTACATGATTGTTAAAATATCTTTATACGTTTTAATTCTTTTTGAGTCATTTCAAAACTTCTGAATATTTCTTAAACTTACTCACATTTTTTCTAAAATGATCTAATATGGCAACATTGCAAAATTTTGCTTTAAAATCTTTTAAACTGTTTTTAAAATTTTATAAAATATGTTAAAATATTTCGTAATTGTGGGCAGTGTGAATTACTTAGTAGATAACAATAAATAAATGAACACACATGTATATGAATTTCATACATATATTTTTGTCGTTATTTCCAACAGTAATTTTTTTCAATTTTCCCTTAGAATTCATTAAAAAAAATCATTTAAAATTTTCCCATGAATCTTAAGAACATTTTTTTTTCATTCTCTTGACACCCTGACGAATTCAGTCTACCTAAAAATTGTTTAAATCCTGAAAAATAAAAATTGTCTTGAAGTCTCCCATATTCTTTTTCCACGCATTTTGAAATCTTCAAAACTTAAAATTATTCTTCCATTATAAAACCTAAATTATTAAAATTTAAAAATAGAAAATGTAAAAAAGTTTACAAATTATAGTGTGGTAGCAAAATGTTAAGAGCAGAATTATTTCCCAACACTAAACAATTATTTACAATTTCAATGTTCTCATTTTCGACCACAATGTGTTCGATATTTTCGAGATATTTAGTAACACGGCTTTTTTTAATAGGACACGGCCCCCCCCCCCCTTTAATTTTTAGGTAACATGTGAACGATCCCCTACGTTTGATCAACCTTAAAAGTCGCCTATCTTTGAAATGATTTATAAAATCGACAAAAATAGATATATTATTAATTTCGGTAAATATAGACGGAAGCTTCTATACGCGTACTTCAGAAAAAACAATTCGAGTTGAAACCATTTATTTAACAGGATGTATTTAGAGTTTTAGTTTTTGTTTTCTCTTTAAGGATATACCATTCTTATTCAATCCTAATGATCAAGGCCTCATTTTATTCTTTGAAGGATTCTCTGCAATCCTATTTTGGTGGATTTTATCAAAAAAATTAATTCATGAATCATACAGTTATTATTGTTATAAACTTTGGTAGTGTGAATTTGATTGAATTCCACCTAAATAGAATTGTAGAAAATCCTTTCAAGAATAAAATGAGGCCTTGATTATTAGAATTAAATAAGAGTATAATTGTCACTTTTCCCTAAAGTGAAACCAAAAACTAAAACTCTGAATAACTACTGTTGAATGAAAAATTTTAACCTACATTATTTTTTCTAAAGTACGCTTAGAAGTCTCCTTGAGATTTGCAGAAATTAATAATACATCTATTTTTGTTAATTTTATAAATTATTTTAAAGATTGGCGAGTTTTGAGATTGATTGTATGTAGTGTAACATCATTAAAGAATTTGTTGCTATGTTTGAGTTTTTCGTCTAAAATTTCTGTCATTAATATCAGTCAATAATAGATATTATGGAGTACAAAAATTTAATAATAATATTAATTTTATATTTTAATTTAAAAGTTGCGTGAAACTAAAGAAAATAATCGCTGGTGTATTGTTTTCCTATTAATATAAGTAAATTATAGAAGTTTTTGCAACGAGCAGTTTAGATGCAAGATCACCGTTATAAAAGGATGACTCATCGAAATTTGCACTTGAAAATGATATGCCCTTGAATGCGCAAATAAGTCAGAATTCCAGCAAGATGCTTCCGCGAAATCAGTGCCTGCAAGAAGCTCGCGGAAGAAAATATACAGTGGCAGCTTTAACTCGATTATTATTGACAAACCAAACATGGAAGCTCCTAAGAACAGTGCAGCCTGCGTTATATGAAGAATCTCGTTAAAACGGATGTTTCCGTAGGATTTCATAGTTTTTCCTTCTACGGCCTACGCGTATTCCACGGCAGAAGCTATTACGTCAAAAGGTGCCAGGTGATTCAGCTTAGAAGATCTGATAGAATAATAAAACAATTAAATATAGACTCTTACGTAATTAAATCGGGAACTCTTTAAATAGATATAAAGGACTACATTTTCAAATTAGATCATTATATATACCAGGACCAGTATACCAACAATATTAACATCTTCTAATTAATTTTATCACCTGGTCGACACCAAATAACATCATCTAATCATTTTGCACGGTTGGAAGAAAACGTATAAATATGGAACGAGCCAACAATACAGATGGATTCTTTCAAAGGATTGGAAATGATGGACCAGTATACCAACAATATTAACATCTTCTAATTAGATCATTTCCGAATTCAACAATATTTCTTTTCGAAATAGAATTGCATAGGTTAGGGGCGTATCTACAGTGTGGCGAAACCAGCGATCACCTTCTCCAGGATTTTTAGACTTATCGGCAATTTTTTACGTTTTCACTGGGAAATGTAGAAAGTTATAAAAAATATGAAATTACATAACAAAACATGTAATTTGTGACAACTCCAATTAATCCAGTTGACACAATTGGTCAACTTAATTGGTCATAGCTCTCTTTGTATACAATCTTCTGACGCCGCTCCTCCCAGGTCACTTCACTGGTTCCGCGCCTGTTATATCTAGATATAATAAAAGGTACACTGTAAGAAATATTTCGAAGATTTTCGCGAAAATATTCGGGAAGTTCACATAAAAAACTGGGGGTTCTATTAGAACCAATTTTTGGTTCCAAAGGAGCTGCAACAAATTAGAACCACTCTGTGGAAAAATTTCTTGGCAGTCTTGAATCATGCTAAAGCCACTACAGTTTTTCTCAAGCCTGTCTATTCACGCAATACTAGACTGGCGCTACACTGGCGTTGTCTAGTTTTGATACGTGCTTGATTCAAACCTTTCTACTGCCTAGTCTTAGTCTTGGCGCTAGGTGTTCGTTACGAATTTTAATATATAAAGATTGTCCAGTTTGGACTTAAACAAAAATTACAGAGGTGAATTCAGAAAATAATCATTTTCGATCAAAAGATCTAGGAAATTACAATACACAATTGCACAAATGCTCAAGCATTAATTAATTGTACACTATTACATATTTGAGATAGTAAATAATAATGATTAAAGGTGGTCAAATCTTAATACAAGAACGATTTTTTTAAGACTGTTTACAAACATTTTCTTCCAATCGAATTATGTAGTAAAGTTATAATAAATTTGTATTGAAATCATAATAATTATAATATGTAAATATTGATGATATTCCAGAAAATAAAATATTATTATAATTGATTTATTTAATTTATTTTAATTATTTATTGATTGCGTAAATGATAATTAAGCCGAACGTATCAATTATTTAAAATAATAATGACCAATCATTATTTCGTAGCCTAATCGCCCCAATAGCACTGAACGTTTCCGAAACGTGTAAAATCTCCGCCGTGTGGGAACATTCCCAAAAAAATTATTGTTATTGTTATTATTATCAATAAATATCGTGTAAACCGTAAGAGATATGTCAAAATCGATTTCAGTTTATGATACGTATATATCGTATTATAATGTAGTATATGCGGTACTCAAAACTTAAAAAATGACATGCATTTTTACCTCTCTCTTACGGTTTACGAGATAATTTTTGTTAAAAATAACAATAATGATAGGTTCCCCTCAGGTCCCAGGGGAACGTTCCTGGAACTTTCCGATGCAGCGGATATTTTACACGTTCCGGGAACGCTCCGAAAGTTCCCGCAAAATGTTCCAGGAACATTCCATGAGCGTTCCGTGCTATTAGGGCAATTTGAAAATACTTCAAACAAACGTTTGTCGGAGCCTGCGTATAATTGTCAAAAATAATTTTATTTCCAATTAACGTGATAATAACTGAAGGGTGGGAGTACAGAAATAGATAACCAACATTTTTTCAAAAATGGGTTTATTGCATACAAAATTCTTAAAAAATCAAATACACGCTGTGTTGAATAGATTTCTTCAAATTCGGTTTCTAATATAGTTATTAAAAAAATTTTAATCAATATTTCAGTTAAAATTTTATTTTGGGATTTGAGCTTAGTAATAATTTTTTTTCTTTCTTTCAGCATCGATTTTTCTTGAAAATGTTATTGTTTATTGGAAAAATTACCCTTTTTTGGTTTGCCAGCGAAAAATCGTCTATCGTAGTAGGATATTATTATTATTATTATTATTATTATTATTATTATACCATTAAGCCATTTCCCTTTCAGGGTAGGCGTGACTTGCTCGGTTGGAAAAATTTTGATTTTCTCGAATAAAACAATTTTTTGGTATCAAAAATTTTTTATTCATATTCTTCGTCCATATACCTCAGGAGCAAGTTTTTATTTTTGTGAAAACTTGAAAATACGATTTTCAATTTCTACCGAAAACTGATTTTTAAAACCTCTGAAGTTGCAATCTCAAACTTCTTAGGCGATTTTCTCTAAATTAGCTAACTTTTTTTGTGGATCAAATCGTTTTCACCCGCATGGAAAATCTCAATATTTCGGGAGTAAATTTTAATTTTTATTCAAATTAACGATCTTATATTATTTATTGCAATATGCAGCCGAGCCCATTCCAATTTGTGGTCAATGTCACTTTGAGATTGTGAAGTGACACAGCTATTTTCTCGAAAACGGATAACTTCTTCTAATCAAATTTATGCGGGCTTGAGTCAGCAATACGTCATCTCGGAAGTGTTTTTTTTTTCTTATCTTTAAGTGGTGATTTCGATTTTTCGGAGCGTGTTATTGTTAAAATTGATTTTACTTTTAATTAGTATAATAAAAAATGTTGTTTACTATAAAGAAACCGTAATATGTTCTTTATGAGGGTGTAAAATTGTCAAATGTTCAATTAATGTAAAACAAATCTGAAAAAATAAGAAATATCTGAATATAAAAAAACATACCTACTTTTTACGAAAATTTAGTTTCTTAATTAAAGTATGAATATTACCAAAAAGGTTGCAACATGATCTAACTTCTATAAAACATTTCCTAAAACTTTTTTAATTTATGAGAATGTTGAGGAAAATTAATTATATTTATAGTTATAGTCTTTTTAATACTAAAAGTGGAAATTTTCATTTGATTCGTGAAAATATTAAAAATTATTCCCTATGAAAGCATAAGAAAATTTCCGGAAAGGATAAGAAAAATGTCTCATTTTCATACGGTTGTGTTAGTTCCCTAATAATTCCGGATTATCCACCATTTTTTCGGAAATAGTTCGGCTTATTTAGATTTTTTTCTGCAAATTTGGTAAAATAACCTCTTTTTCGGAGAAAGTATTTTCCCTAACAAAATTTGGGAATTTCCCATGCCGAAGGATAGGGAAAAACCCAGACATTTTTTACAGTATACTTTTTTTGCATTGAAGTATACATTTTTATCATCGCGCGATCTCAGAAATTCTCATAATCATAAAAGGACTCACCACAAAAAAAAAAATAATAATTGAAACAAGTCCTTTTGGAAAATTTCTTTTTGTTTCATGAGCTGCAAAATAAATGACTGTCAGTAAAATCCATCGTATTTTTTGCGGGTTTCTTTCTGAGTGCACGAGGTCACTCTTATGGAATTTTTTTTCAATATTACATTAAACAACTTATTTATTAGCGATGTTAGATATTTTTACATTTTGTTACGCCTCTAAAGCAGTTTACGATCTTGAAGGAAAAATTGGATCAGTGTAAGTTTAATTTCGAAAGCTTTCAATTGAAGATTTACATTAATTTTTCAAATACAGTTTTAAAATTGCACACATCATTACGATAGGATTGAAAATTGTTTAGTTTAAAAATTTTTAATTAAATTTCTCACTCAATTTTGAATATTCTTTTATTGTTCCATTTTGAATGTTTGGGTCTGAAAATTTCAATTTTTTCACCGATTGAACAATTTGGTTTATAGTTGAATTTATTTAATATTTAATAATTTAAATGTCAGATTGTTGAATACCATAATTGCAAATACATAGTAGAAAACCAAGTTTCCAATTTAAATGGTTTAATTTGGAATAGTATAAAGTTGAAGTTCAATATTATAAATGCCCATCAATTTTTTTACATTGCTAATAGATGTTCCGCGGTGTTGAGTCATGCCAATCACTGGCAAGTCACATTGCGGTAATTCAAATTTGCGGCAAGTCACATGTGCGGTGAGTCAAATTATGGCATCTCTCATTCAGAAAAATTTTGAATCTAGAAAAAATTTGCCAAAGTACGGGAACATAGTCTGTCACAAAAATAATGTATTTTACACCCTACCTCTTTCCAACGCCCGTGGGAGGCAGGAGACGCCACTGTGATAGGTCACAGAAATAATTCAAGTCCTCGAATACTTTTTGCTAATTTTTTGTGGACAGCACATTTTTTCTGAATGAAAGATGCCACAATGTGACTTGGCGCTAGTGTGACTTGCCGCAAACGTAACTTGCCGCATTTTTGTCAATTTCGTGTCGACTTCAAATTTTTCCGAATAAGAGATGCCGCAATGTGACTTCACGCAATGCGATTAATTTTCGACCAGTTGTAATTCAACCAAAAAATATTTAATATTTTCAATAAGAGACGAATTTTCTGCAAAATAGTTAAATTTTTTAACCCGAAAATATGAATTTTCAACAAAAAAGTTCATTTTCAACTGAATAGATAAATTTTCAACCAAATACATTACTTTTCTACCAAGAAGATTAATTTTCTACCAAAAATGATCAATTTTCAACTCAAATGAATAATTCTAAATAAAAAATGCAATAGTTGATATTTCAGTATATAGAGGAATGTTAATTTTAAATAAAAAACAGTTGAATTCTTAAAAAAACGAACTTCGAGAATGTAGATGAATTTTCAAACCAGAAAGACAATTTCAAAAATATGGTTGAATTTTCAAACAAAAAAGATTTTTCAGTCAAAATGGAATAAAAATCCTAAGCAAATTATAATTTAAAGGGAAAAATAATTTTTTGTACAAAACAAAATAAGTTTTTTTTTCAATTTCCTGTGTTTATTTGCTTTAAGGTTATTTTAATATACTTTTCCTATTTAGGATTGAAGAAAATTCAAAAAGATTTCATAAGTTTTCGTATATATGAAAATTGTTTTGAAAATTTATAAGATTTTTTTTTATTTTGTAGGATTTTAACAAATTTTAGGAAAACTTGAGGTCAGTTTAAAAAATATTTAGGAATATTTGATGCTTGGAAAAAATTCCAAAATATTTTGTAATTTTTAAAAATCTTTATATATATATATATTCTCTCAGAATTAATTCTCCAAAATAAATAATCATTTTAAATATTCCCAGGAAGGATAAGAAAATTTTTGTATCATATTGAAACGTAAACAGTATTTATTGAATCTGGTATAGAATGAAAATTCGAATGTTTAACCCTTCGGCTTTGAGGAATTAACGGCAATGAATCTTTTTTTTTTTAAGAAATGAAAATTTATTCTCCTATCAAAGTAGATAATTTAGCATCTGTATTCACAAGATCAGTAAAATATTTTGCTTAATTTTTTACCTTAATACTGTTCATTAATACATTAATACTATTAATACTGTTAATTTGCCTTTTTCCACAAATTTGTAGCCTTATGTCATTCTATTCGCCAATGTACCAAACTTCCCAAAAATACGGTAGAAAACAAATCAAAACGGAATTATAAGATTATTGAGATTTACTTTTGAATAAAAAAAAGATCATTAGCACTTCACAGGCGGAAGGAACATTAAAATAAAATTCTTAAAGCAGCACGTGATCACGTGCTAATTATAAATCACAGGGTAGTCATCTCATGTGTCGATCATATATTTTCGAACATTTTGTATCAGGGTTATAAAGATATCCATACGAAACATTAATTCATGAAAAAGTTTTAAAATGTAATTTTTAAATATAATGCATTGTACTGACAACTTAAATCTTCGCACATTTCATACTCTGCTTTTAATCCTTGTTTCGTACATGTATGTTTGCAGCCCTGCTTTTAAATTAGTTTTTTTATTATATTCTTATTTAATATTGTACAGAATTGTATAATATTTTACCAGATGACGCAAAGTGAACTATTTATTCCTGCTATCATAAAAACTCAGAATCGAAAAAAACGACTTAGAGCTGTATATGAACAGAACGCGGGTTGCAGCTCTGTACGGACTGAACCAGAACTGGAGCTCTCTTCAGTGGAGCTGTCAAAAATTTGTGAAATATTTGATCCAAAAGTTGAGAACAGAATGGTTGCCTTTGTTTTTAAACTATCTTTCACAAAATACCATAAACTTCAAAAGAACGTACTAAAAACAGCCACTTAAAGTCATATTTACGCAATTAAGTATTTAACAAAAATGAGTGCGAGGTTTTCGAGAATTTCGTTCCACAAATTTTATTAGATAGGATATGTATTAATAGAATCAGAAATAATGGAGACAATTGAATTGCGCATTGAAGCATCTGTTCATAGCAATTCAAACAACATCAGTTTAACACAAACATCTGACTCAACGTATCTCCATCGAAATTCTCTGCTTTAATCAACTTGCCGATAATTCACTGAAACGTAACTAGCTTAGATCTATGCTAGGTTCTACCGGGGATAGGATACATAATCCACAGTGGAAATCACTTCCTTCATTCGATCGGAGAGCAGAACAACATCGGCAAGTTCTCCGGTAAGTGGTAGTAATTTAACGCTGAAACAGAGCCTAACCTCGTCAATAGAGAATCTATGTTTACCCGGTTTACCCCTTGCATTTATGGAACGAAATAAACCTTTATGAAATCCTTATCATTCTTTCAGGGGCCGTCCATAAACTGCGTTACCAATTTGAGGGGCTAGGGGCCGCACCAAAAACTGCAGATAGTAACAAGCCCCCCCCCCCCTCCCGTTCAGTAGAAAAAACGTTACGAACTTATATAAAATTTAGATCTATACCTTACACCTTTATACCTATCTAACCTTATACCTATATACCCATCTGCCCACTACTATATTTTCCAACCGAGCAAGTCACGCGAGAGGGAAAAGGCTTAATGGTATAATAATAATAGTACGTTTCCTGATGATAAACTTTAAGAAAGCTTGCGATTTTTGCGAAAAATGAATTGCCCTGCAACGCTTATACAGTTCAAAAATAACTTAACATAAGTATCAAGATCACTTTCATATTTCAAACAGCACACTCTTTTCCCTTTTTTAAACAATTCTTCTTCTTCCTCCAGTTTTTAAGAAACACGAGGGGTCGACCACTCTGATTTTAATGTACCAGGAATATATTCTCTAAAGAATATTCGGGAATATATGGAATATATCGGAATATTTGGGAATACAAAGAATATGAAGAATATTGGAATATGTGAGAATATGAGCGAGAATATGTTGGAATACCAGGGAATATGTAGGAATATGATGGAATATGAGGGAATATTTGGGAATATGAGACAATATTTCAGAATATATTTAAATTATGTACAATAACATACATATATTTAGGTACATATTATATATAGATATACTAAACTTACAGTTTAATATCGCATGATATTTAAAGTGTTATTCATTGGTCTATAAATGATCAAAATTCCTATTTCCCGTGCAGGAATTGCCCAATTTTGTCCCGATTTCCGATGTGGCCCCGATCGGGTTTGCCACATTGTGGCTGTCGCATGGCTACTCTTGTGGTTCGGGTCGGAACCACGTATCGAGAAAATACCAGCTGTAAATTGCAGCGCCATCTGCTGTGCCGACCGCCTGATATATCTGATGTTTTATTTTATATTTTCCACAATACGGTTCGGTTTTGAGTGTAATGTGATTTCAAAAATAATTAAAATGCCAAAAACAAAAAGTACCTTGCGGGTACGGAAATATAGGTCCATTGCTGTCATTCCCTAGTACGCAATGAGGATGAAGGTAAGTAGATCTATTAAAATCGGTCGAGCAAACCTAACCCCAAAATAAATTGAGAATAATAACTTGAGAAAGCTATATAAACATTGATTTAAAAGTAGGAACGTTAGCAGAGGTTTTGTTTGTGATTTCACAAACTCTTCCTTTCGATTGTTTGGAAAAGAAGGCAACTTTGTACAAGGGTAGACAGCAAAGCCACGTGTAGCCATGTGATTCATTCGCTTAAGTTTATGTTAATTAATTATGCTAATAATTCTAGTGCAACCTGCTACACGAAAATAAGTTTACAATGAACCTATGAGCAAAATAAACCTTTCAACGACAGTGAAACGTTCGTGTAAGTACGTCTTAATTGGTACTTTCTCTCTTTCAAATTTCCGACAGTGCAATCGAGAAAGTTCACTTAATTTGAACAAATTTTTGTTTTGCTTGTTGCACAAATAACGCTTGGATATTTAACCGATCCAACATTCTTCAGTATACTATTATTGTGATAATTGAGACAATTTCTATCTACAACATTAGTGTATTGCAAAGGTACGGATAGTTACTTTAGAATTTTCAGTGTCATAACCTCACTTTGCTAGTCTTTGTTGCATGAACAGGACTGCAAAATGCTGAACACCTGTTTAATTTATGTTAAGTTGGACTGAAAAATATGAAAAATGTTCTGTTTTGATTTTCTAATATTTTTTAATAAAGTATAAAGTTCTCAATTTGTTGTTTATTTATTACTGCAAGAAAATTTAGATAATAGTATGGCTAAACATAAAAAAATAAAAGGGCGCTGCTCTGGGCCAGATCCGACCGTCCTTATGGATGCCCAGTCTGGCCCTGATCAGGCTAGGCGTTTCATTTCGAATCTGGCGCTGGAAGGATTGCCCGACTGGGCCCACATTCTGCCACATCTGGGCCCGACCCGCGCCACGCCGAAATTTCTGTACGGGTTGTTTATCGCAGGCACCACAGTCTTTTTTCTGTTCCCCTCTTTTTCTCGGTTTTCCGCTCAAATGCGAACTTAGTTAGTAGAAACCAATGAGAAAATCTTAATTATTATTGCTTGAAAGTTCATTGTTTTCAGTAGAAAATTCTACTAATTAATTTTTGGCTATGAATTCTTATATCCTTTTTTGGTATGAAAATGAATTATTTTGTCAAAAATTTAAGAATTTGGTTCAAAAGTCATGCTTCTTGGTTGAAAATTCAATTGTTTTGTTGAGAATTCTTCTTTTTGGCTTAAAAATTAAACAATTCGATTGCAATTTGTTTTTCCTTGACTTATAAATATCTTTTGGTTGAAAATTCAATTCTTTTGTTGAACATTGATCTTTTTGGTTTGAAAATTTCTTTCTTTCTATAAAAATTGAATCTTTGTTGGTTAAAAATGTAAGTGTCTCGTTAACAATTAATCTGTTTCGATTCGAAATTAACTCTTTTGTTAAAAACTTAATTGTTTTGTAGAAAATTCTTATTTTTGACTTAAAAATTCAACAATTCAGTAGAAAATTCAACTATTTGGTTAAAGATTTATGTATTTTGTTGGAAATTTGTCTTTTTTCTATAGGAAATAAATTTTTTTTGGTTAAAAATTCATTTTTTTAAACTGAAAACTTAACTATGTCAACTATTACATGTTTCGTTGAAAAATCATCTTTTTAGGTTGAAAATTCAACTCCTTGGCTGAAAGTCCAACTACTTTCTTAAAAGTTTATTTTTTTCTTTAAAATTCATAATTTTAGTTGGAAATTTCGTATTTTTAAATTAGAAATTAATTTTTCAAACTGAAAATTCACTTTTATTGTAGAAAATTCGTTTTGTTTTCATTCAAAAATAATTCTCTGCAATGAAAATTAACCGTTACATTTTTGGTTAAAATTTATCTTTTTAGTATAAAAATGCATTTATTTAGTTACAAATTTATGTATTTCGTTGAAAATTCGTCTTTTCTGGTAGAAAATTGATCTTCTTGGTTGAAAATTCAACTATTTGATTAAAAACGTATGTATTTTGTTAGCAATTCATCTTCTCAAAATAAGCTAATATTTAATAAATATACGCATTATTATTCTATTTCTCACCTTTTGAATTACAAATTGCGTAATTTGTGATATGGATGTTTGTTAACTTATAATTATCATTACCGTACTAAGTGAAAAGTGGACAAAATGTTTAAAAGTTCCGAAAAAACCACAACTTTTCAGCACTTATCTAAGATAAGATGATATACAATTTTTTTTTTAAAGATTCATCTCTTTGGTTAAAAATGTATCCTTTATAAATTGAAAATTCAACTAATTGTTAGAAAATTCATCTATTTTCTTGAAAATTTGCCTTTTTGTTGGAAAATTAATCTTGTTTGTGAAGCAAGCATCTTCTTAGTAGAGGATTCAACTATTTGGTACAATAACCATACTTCTGGGTCGAAAATGAACTTTTTGGTTGAAAATTCGTCCTTTCCAACTGAAAATTCATCTTTTATGGTAAAAGAGTTGAAAATCTCACTGTTTTATTAAAAATACGCCCGTTTGACTTAGAAATTCATCTCTTATTGTAGAAAAGTCTTCTTTTTTAGTCGAAAGTTCCACTGTCATGTTAAAAATTCATTCTTTTGAATTTAAAATTCATCTAATATCGTAGGAAAGTCATCTCTCTTGGTTGAAAATGAACCTTATTGTTGAAAATTCAACTGTCTTTGGAGAAATTCGTCTTTATGTTTAAAAAAATTACCTATTCAGTTAAAAGTTAAACTGTTTTGTTAACAATTAATTTTTATATATTAAAAATCCATTGAAAAAATATGTTGAGTGAATTTTTGGGCTACGTTACTTTTCGGTCATGGCGGGGGGGGGGGGGGACAAAATCCGTTGCAGGGGAGGGGTAAAAATAGCCCGAAATTGGTAACGTAGTTTATGGACGGACCTTTAGGGTTCTTCTATAAAATCAATTCGAACTCGATCTCAATCTTGATCGAACCACCTTCCACTTTCTCTGGGCAAAGCAGAGCAAAGTGCAGCTTCCAAATACACTTTTTCTTCTCTCGCACCCTCATGAAACGAAGAAAACTGCTTTTATTTCTTCTAACTTGGCCGGAAACACTTTTACAACTTGGTTCGCCTGGCGCCGCCAGAACGACTCCAATTAAGCCTCTTCCCTTCGCGTCCGATAAAATTGAAAATTTACATCAGGGAAGGATAGAAAATGTAACCCTTACCCTGCCTTAAATATAATTAAACTTTGAGCATTTTCTTTTTCATTTTAAAATTATAGCCGTGTTTCCTGACTTTTGAACTTTGCAGGAATTACAAGATTTTCTTGCGAGTGCTCCTGATTTATCGTAGGATAGGCTAATTCATGAGGCCAATTACTGGCCCTTAATTGAAAATGAATCGTAAATTAATCTTTCCATGTAAAGAATGTTAATAAATTCAAAATAAAAATGTTTAATATAATTCATTTATCATTACTTATTACTCATTACTTATTATGGTTCATTGGGAAGAAGAACATTTTTAGTGGCTCAAATTTATGTCCAGGTCTAACAGGTTTTTGAGCTAGATCGGCCATTTAGAAATGTTTTTTTTGTGTTGAGAAATTTGAAACAAAAATGTTCCCATACTTATATGAGAAAAACTTTTTTGATATTCCTACTACAATAATATTATATCTAATATATTTGTTCACGTCTTCGAGATCAAGCAATAAACTATTTATAATTTATCAAATTACATTGTTTATCTTGTTCATATGATTTCTTTTCAAATATTGAGAATACAACAGGACTGTATCTGACGCACTCGTTCGCATTTTCGGGATGCATCAATTGATCTATTGGACAGCATTTTATAACCTCCTATGATCTACTAATACCGTTTTTGAATTTTAAAACAAAATTATTTACAATACTTATATAATAGGATTTTTTTGATATTGAGAATAAAACAGTACTTTATCTGATGTAAATGTTCACGTCTTCGAGACCCGTCGATTGACTTACTGAAGAACCTTCGATGCCCTCTAATGATTAATCAATAGCGACTTATAAAGTTAAAAAAAAATGTTATCATATTGTTCATATGAGGAAAACTTTTTTGAAAAATGTTGATTGACCCTTTGATTGTCTTTCTGATTTTCTGGAAAAAGAAAAGATTTTTGACATGACAGAAACGTAAGCTTGAAAAATATTGTAAGGGTCCATTCTTTTTTGTTGGAGAAAAACCTAAGTCTATAGTCTATGAGGAAGCAAATTTATTTTATACCTACGAAGAAGCAAAGTGCTCATTAAATAAGCTTAAATAAATACACTAATAGTGCATACACCCATAGTACTTCGCGGCGGTATTTAACTTCCATATAACTATATAACCGTATAACCATATAACCATATAATCGTGGTAATTCAAAAGGCGGCGTGTAGCAGCGAGGTCTAAGACATTGTCTCGAAAATTGAAAATCTTTTGACCATTAGTGGTTCAAATTCCAGTTCCTGTGGATTTTTATTTTATTGTTTTATTGACGCTTTTCTGCTATATTAATAGAGAGCAAGCCCTACTGCGGATACCACTTTCTAGTTATTATTATTATTTTTTCGGATTCTTGATCTCTTCACAATATCTAATGATATGAAGCTTTTTTGGATTCATGGGCAATGTTGATTTAATTGAAGAAATAAACATAACTACCGTTGCCCTTGGGAATTATCATGAAAACGCCTGTTTTTTTACTGCTATTACAGTATCTTCGATTTTATGATGATAATCTGAATTTTTTCATCTCCCAATAGAACAAAAGCTCATAAAATTCTGCGTTTAATAACCTCAAATTGAAGGTAAAATTTTAATTTCATAAAAAAATATTACAGAAAAATGTGAAATTTTCATAATTTTGAGAAATGATGATAACTGTGAAAATAATTAACATTTTTTAAAGTTCTTGGTCTTATTGTGAGCTCCATGATATTATGCTGAATTATATGGGGTACTACTTCAAGAATGTTAAAAAATCAAGTCAAAGAGGTCACCAACCGTCCTGAAGGAAGGGTTCAGGGTTTAAAAGTAATTCCAAGCCATGAAAAGATAAATTAAAAAAATTTCTTCATTTTTCTTAGTTTTTATCCATGAAAAGAAAATAATGATAGATAATGCGATACAAATATTTTTCCTTGAATACAATGTGGCTAGTTAGCATCCATGCCAAAGTGCAACCCTCTAGCACCGATATTGTAGGACTGTAGGTTGTAGGAGCTACTAAAAGTAGGGGTGATGAACGACGGACGGACGGACATCCGACTACCGTTTTAAGGGTTTCCGGCGTAACCTACGCTACGGAACACTAAAAATCAATATATATCTACCTATGTATTTGTGTATATATATATATATATATATATTAGGGGTGTTCAAAAGAAGGAAGTTTGAGTCTCAACTTGCATTTTTGTTTGTTTTTTTGTTGCGTTTAGGTTAAAAATGTACCATTGTACCACATGGAAGGAGAAATAAATCGGATGATATATTTAGAGCTTGCTCATTGTGAATTTATTTGGTTTTACAGAAAAATGCATTTTTCTAGAAAACAAAAGATCATAACGCAAAATTATACATAATATAAAAGATGCGGCTCATGCGTGAATCATCTATCTATTCCACTTGCTGACAAGGGAATTTAATATACAATTAAATTATTTTTAGGTCCTTAAAAAAAATTCATATAAACATGTGAAATTATTATTTTCGAAAAATTGGTTATGATGACGGCTTCTTCACAAAATTTTGTTCCTATATCTCTTTAAGTATGCATAATTATTTGAAAAACTTATGATAAAAAAAATACTAATTTTAATGAGCCGATTTTCTTCTCTTTCCACGTGGTTCATTTTTGATATATATTGTAATATAATTGATCAATAATTGAAAAAATATTATTATTTGTAATTTATTAAATTAATGTATAGGGTACTGGTTTAATTTGAAATGTTATTTTTTTTGTACCAAGTGTGACCCTTGAATCGAATGTAGAACATTTTTAAAAATATTTTGAAAAGTTAGAAAAATGATATGGAGACGTATACCTTTAAAGTGAGACAAACATCATAAAAAATGTGTTGTAAACATTTGTAAATCTGAAGATTACAAATAATTATTATAAAAATTGAGAAACTTTAGCAATAGCTGAAAAAAACGGACCTTTCAATAATTTCTGACAGTATCAAGAACTTTAGGAACTTTAAGAACTTTTAACTTTACCTTAAGAACTTAAAAATCTTTTCAATTTGAACTTTGTAATCTTTAAGATTGTTTTCAAAGAATTTTATATTTCACTGCCAACTTCGAAATGTTTTTAAGGCACATGTCGTACTAAAAATCAGGGTTATAGGGAAAAAAAGTTTGATTTTAAGAGTTTAAAGAACACCTTTTACGATTTTAATCTTTTGTGATAGTTTGCATCGTTTGCCAGAAAAAATTAAAAACAATATGTAGAAAAAAAAAGAAATTTTTCCGATCTCAAAAATGGTGTAGCCCTCATAAAACTGATAGGATGACTTTCTTATATAATCAGAAACTGTAAGAAAATGATAAGATTTTTCAGGAAACCCCCTCTTTTGATTGATTCCAGTGTTTTAAAAAATTTTTTTTGCTAATATAAAAAAGGCATTCTAGCAGTTTTATGCGGGTTAAACCATCTTTGCAGTCGGAAAATGTTTTGTTTAAATAATTTTTTATTTTTTCTCGTAAATGATGCATGTTATCTAATGAGAGTAAAGGTGTTTCTTGTAGAAATTTTCTAGATGCTTCAACTTGTATGTAAAAATGTATTTCTAAAAGTAAAAAACCAAAATTTTCAAAGTTAAATTCCGAAGTTAAATCTTGTGATTAGACATTTTTTTTTATCAATTAAAAGAGAGAGAATTCTCACATCGAATAAAAAAAGAAAATCCCAATTACCTATACTCGTTCAGAAAATACTGCATAGTGAAAAAATTTTTAGTCAATTTTTGAGAATTCACAGACATCCTTGAAATTATTGTAACAGTACAGATTTACTGTTTCTAATTTCAAAAATGAGCAATTAATCTTCAAATGTTTTTGTTTAATGCTTCTAGTTTAATGTTTAATGTTTTTAATTCAATAACTATGGCAAGTTCCAATTTGTTGAAAAAAAATCTTTTCACAAAAAAATTGTTTGAACAAATTCAGCCTCTGAAAAAATATCTTTCAACATTGGAAACAGTAGAGAATATTTTTCCCGACCAAATAAGCCATTAATTATTTATTAAAATTGAACCATTTTTCAAAAATTGGTTAGAAGCATTAGTAAAACAAAATTAAATTGGGAAAAACATTGTTAAAATATTTTTTGTGTGGGTCTAAACATTTTTTCATTACAAATAATGTTTCTCATTTAAAATCACATTCTCAGACATATTATTCAGATTTTTAAAATCATAGAAAACTATTTTTTCAGACATCTGATTTTTGGCACGACAAACTTTAAGGTGCTTCAAACGACTTGGAATTGTTTAGTGTGAAATTTTTACCACATGATCTGAAGGCAATTATACTGGCCTCTACAAAGAGCTTTTTCCGGAAATTGTTCTTGTTGTTGCTGGATATAACATTATATATTATTATTTATTATTGTATCATATTACATTATTTTATTATATTTTCAATTACAAATAAATACAACAAGAAAATTTTCCGGAAAAAGCTCTATGTCGAGGCCGGTATAATTGCCGTTAGATTATGTGGGAAAAGTGTTACATCAAACGATGCAACCTTGTAGACATATTATGGATCTTGCAAAACTCCGAGTCCTTTGAATCACCTTTAAAGACTTTGATCTGGCAGCTTGATTTATCAGGAGACATTTGTTTGACCTTGGTGAATATTTCAGGGAAGTTCTACCGACGACATTTTCAGGAACCAGCATTTGAGTGCACGAGGCAGTCTGGATTTTGCCCTCTTTGCAACCCCGTGTAGACAAGGGGTAGATAAAATCGGTATCACGGCTTGCATTTAGGGATACGTACACGCAAACCTATTAATGAAAGCCGGCGCAAGTGTGCGATGTATGTACGTGTATCGCAAGTCCCAAAGCAACTAAGGGGTATGAGGTGTATGTACGTATGTACAGCGGTTACAGAGAGAGGGCTTGCAGGCTTGCACGCATAGAGCTAGAGGGCCATTGTGATTTACAGGAGCTGCTGCACTATGGCAAATTCCAATCCATAGGCCGTCGCCGTCGATTCCCATTAACCTGCGGTGATCAGGCTGGATTAAGGCCGCCGAGTACTAACTGCCTCGATCCTCACTGGGATCTATCCTCCAATTCAGGGAATTCCTCCAATTTATGGGCCATTCACTAAAACTGCGAAACTCGAATTCGATAACACGATTTTCAATTTTATTTTGTATGTTTAACGAAATTCAGTCTGAATCAATTCCAAGTACTAACGAGGGGAACCTGCACACTTCAGCATTTTCTTTGGATTCATACTCCTCCCAGAAATAGGCCATAAACAAAGTTGTAATATGCTAAAGCAATGCGATGCGAAACTCTTTCTACATTTGCTGTCAATTTTTCTTTCATTAAATTTTTGTCAGGATAAGTCAGTGCCACGACATCCTTCAAACATTCCAAGATATGAACATAATAATAATACAAACTGTTGGGAATTGTGCTTAATGTTACGAACCATCTCCGTTAAAATATCGAAGATCATTTCATATTTAGGATTTGAAACTAAATATTTCTTACATGAATGGATGTTGCTTATATGAGCGCAGTTCCACCGACCAAGTTTCGGCGGCGTGGCGTCGCTTATACGTGAGTGGCGCGGCCTATCTTGCGCCTCGGAGGTGGAGGGGATACACAGGAGTAAGCGAGGAGTCCGAGAGTGGTAACCGTCTTCTCTTTCCAACCTATGGATCCCCTCCACCTCTAACATAAGCCACTGGATACGCACGCCACTCACGTCTAAGCGACGCCACGCCGGCGCCGCGCCGCCGAAGCTTGTTTCGCTGAAACTGCGCTCTATGTTTAGGAATTTAACGCTTGTGTTGATGTATCGCTTAAATACCAAAGTTCCGTTTTTATTTGAGAACGAGAATTTCGATGGTAGATATTTAATATAGTAAGTAATAATAGTAAATTGAAAAAACGGCTTTTCGAGAAAAACTGATTTGAAGTTGGAGAGTGCTATATTTTTCAAATATAAAATTTACCCACTGCCAGTTATTTCGGGCACATATACAAGCATATTTTTATTAAATAGAGCACAGATTGAAGTATGATTTCCTATCGAAAATCCAAAATTGATATTTTACGTCCTGAACCACAAAATCGCAAATATCTCCTAACAAATAATCAATTAAATGGGCTCTTAGGAACATTACAATTTATTATATTCTGAAATGAAATCTACTGCTTCATTGTGGAGAATTTTCACTGCGGTTGATTAAATCATAGACTTTTTCCTTTTTTCCCCTTTTCCCCTTTTTCCCTTTTTTCCTTTTTATCCCTTTTTTTGAAGAATTCCTCTTTTCTCCCCTGTTTTAAAAAATCCCTTATTTCTAGTTTTTCTCGCTTGAATAAGAACTTCATATTAATAGAATCCAAAAGAAAATCCAACTTTTTTTGAATGAAAGTTAATTCTTTGTCATTGAAAAGTCCATTATTATATTTTTGGTTCAGAATTAATTTCATTTGGTGGAAAATTTAACTTTTTTGTTGAATATTTTTTTTTATTAGAAAATTGGTCCTTTTGGATTGAAAATTCACCTTTTGATCGGAAAGTCTTTTTTTTTTTTTGGTTGAAGTATGTTCTTTTTCATTGAAAAATCTACTATTATATTTTTAGTTCAGAATTAATCTCTGTTGGTTGGAAATTCTTATATTTGGTAAAAAATTTAAATATCTTCTAGAAAATTCAAATATTCAGTTAAAAAGTCATTTTTGGTCAAAAGTTCAACTGCTTTGTTGAACATTCATCTTCTTAAGTAGGTAATTCGTCCTTTTATATTGAGAATTTATCTTCTGGTAGAAAAGTAACTTTTTTGGTTAAAAATGCATCTTTTATGGCTGAAAGTTAATTATTTTTTACATGCAGGTCTACTAAATTATATTTTTGATACAAAATTCATTTGTTTTGGTTAAAAATGCTACTATTTTATTAAAAATTTAATTATTGATGGATGAAAGATCCATCGTTTTGGTTTTAAAATTCATCTTTTGGTATATATATATATATATATATAAGTTGTTTGTAAATTCGATCATTTGTTGAAAATTCATCTTTGCAGGCTAAAAATTTAACTTTTTGGTTAAGCATTCAACTTTTTTGATGAAAAATCGTCCTGTTTATTCTAAAGAGCAACCGTTTGGTGATAAATGCAACTGCTTGATTAAAAATTAATTTTTTCAGTTAAAAAATGAAATATTTTTGTAAAATTGATCTTTTTTGGTTGAAAATGAACTTTTTGGTTAAAAATTGATCTTTTTTTGGTTTGAATCTAACTAAAAAACTCTACTCTTTTGTTTAAACTTTACCTTTTCTGGGGTAAAAGTTCCACTATGTTTTAAAGTCTTGCAGTATCTAAACCAATATTGCACAGCTTGCCCGATTTGAAATGAATACGATCCAAAAAGTAAATGTTCAATTGAAAGAGGAAAAATGAGAATTTCATATAGAAAAATTTGTATTTGATTAAAAATGGTGAAGTTTGAAGAAACCAATTTTCTCATATGAAAAAATGGTTAATATGAATATTTTGGCTTGATTCAAATATGTAGGGTTGCAACAAAAATACATTTTCGGAATTCTCTGACTTTTCCCTGGCCAATTTTTCATTTTCCCTGACCATTCTCAATTCAGTGAAAAGGACCGTTCTCATTGATGTTCATGCAAACAGATTTTTGTTTCTGAATTTATTTCAAACACTTTTAGTGATAACAGTCACACATAATTGATTAATTATATAAGGGGTCATCCATAAATTATGTGAGACATACTCAAAAGACATGAAATTTCAATCAAATAGTTGAGTTTGCAACTCAAAAAGATACATTCAGAACCAAAAATGGAACAATTACATTTTCAGCGAAAAAAAATTAATTTGCAATCAAGACAAAATTTATTTTCAACAAAATAATAAAAATGTTAACCAAATAGATCAAACGAAACAAAACAGACTCATTTTCAAACGATGGGAAACAGGAATTTTGAACGAAAGAGTTGATTTTCCAATTAGGAAAGATTTTCCAGTCAATAAAGAAAAAAAAGCTTATCCAGAATGATCTAGCCGGGAGATGAAAGACTACCGCGACGCGGTAGTCTTTTAGAACTCAGAAATGAGTGAAACCCAGGGAATCAACAAAAACTGTTCGGAAATTATTTCGCTTAGAAAACTTATTGGAAGAAATTGAAAAAAATTTGTTCCACATATAGTGACTAATTTGATCACGATCTTTTCAATGATGATAAAAAAATTAGTTAAAATTTTAATTAGTTGTCGAAAATTGAGTTAACGGTAGTAGATCCCGCGAAACGTTCTCGATAATTCTGAAGAATACCCTTAACTCAAATAAAAATAATATTTATTATTAATTATTATCGTAATTTATTCCAGAGAATACATTCACCTAATGCATTTTTCACTATTATTCAATATGCAGTTAATAAGAATTAATGTTAATTGATGTTTAATTATTTTAAAATAATATTTCTAAGTAAATATTTAAATATAGAAACGAATAATAAGAATATCAATAAAGTAACTTTATTATTAATGATTGTTTTGATTAATTATTATACTGATACAAATAATAATATTAATAGTATTCAAATTGGAAATGTTTCAAACTTGAAGCCCGGAAAGTATTCATATTTTAATAATAAATTTTGATTTATTGTTTGTTTCAAATTCTAACATTTATATTTTTTCATCTCATTGCTTCACTGAGAAAAATTTTTCTTTGATTCAAACAAAAAAATTTGTTTGAATACACTCTGTTGGATTTAAACAACACCTATATTTGAATAAAACAAATTTTGTTTGATTTACACAAATTTTATTCGATTCACACAAAGTTTCTTTAAATAAAACAAATTGTTGGTTAAACTCAAACATATTATATCTTTGCCATAGGGTAAAAAATTTGTGTTTATTTTAGATATAGTCTTCGTTCAATTCAAATAAAAATTGAATGAATTCAAATAAAGTTTATTTAATTCAATCAAAAATTTGTTTGTATTGAACGAACGGAAAGACATCGTTGCAAATCGTAGCAAATATAATTGAGGATGTTGAATGCTGATTGTTAATTATTGTAATCTATTTCAGCTTAAGAGAAGAAATACAAATATTGAAAATCATGTTGCAAGATATTGAACAATAAATAGAAAATCTAAACAAGTGCTTACGTTTGAAATAAATAAATTTAGTTTTCAAAATATATTTTCTATAAAACCAGAATTGTTAAATTCAGTCTGAATTCATCTAAGTAATCCTATAACTAAATAAATCTAATTTATAATTACTTAGTTACTTTATTCAGTTAACTGCATCCTTCTTCGATAGATTTCACAAGATCAGTTATATCATGATGCTAAAGTACATTGTTATATACAAAACATGTCATGTAATATTCTGCAAAATGAAAATAAATTTGATTAATGATGTACTTTTACAATTTTCAAAAGAGCGTAAGAAGGGTTTATTATAATTAACAATCCCAATTATTATACTATTTCGTTTTACATATAGATGATGCTTAAAAAAGTGCCTCCGCAAGTAAATAATTTAATTCTTAATTTAAAATTAAGAATTTTTATCAGTCTGGCTGCGGCGTCTCTCGAAATGAAAACTTTTTTTCTGGCTCCTCAATATTACAGAACGGTGCTTTTCCAATTTATTTCAGCGCTGAAAAGCCATCGAATAATTTGAAGAATGCCGTTATCTCCAAGTTGTCGGTATTTTCGTGAATTTTTCTGTGACGTATTTGATCGTTTATTTTCTAGTTTGCCAAGTTATGGTCCACTTTCTTGAGCAGGGTGCTCTTGCGAAATAATCCTCGTCAATATTTGCGTTGACGGTGTTTTGCAACAATTATGCAATCATGATTTTTTATAATATTATCAATTTTAAAAACTGTTTTGTATAATTAGATGTACCCTTCTTTTACGATTTTATTGGCATAAAAGAAACTCATTTTTTGATTTTTTTTTAGTTAACGGTGGTTCTTGCAAAACAGGGCAGTAATGCCCTATTACCAGGAGGAGTATGAATTCGAACAAAATTCCAAACTGTGTAGATTTTTCGTGTAAAACAAACAATCAGTGGAACTGAACGGGATACACTATCTTTTTTTATCATTTCAAACCACTCTATAAACTGTAGGTATATTGAACCAGCCAGGTGAAGTGAGTTAGCCAAGCGAAGAAACGATAAATGAAGTTTCCCTCGGTTTCTCTAATCGAAGGAAACAAGTTACCGAGCTACATCCTTCCTTGCAGGTTTCTCGATTCTCGAACGGGTCGAAGGATCAGCACAAGAACGGAATTAAGCTGTAAAAGTTTGGTCCAAATCAAGACCGTAAGACCGACACGATACTGCGTTTAATGTACCGTTATGATCTTTACGGTCGTCTTTTATAGACCATTACGATTGAGTTTTCACACTGAAATATAGCTTACACCGCACAGTTCCTAGTCTACAACCACGAGAATAAACTCGTCCTTCTTCCTTCTTTCTGCCAGATAAGCCCGCATCGTGATCAATCCTTTAAGTATTTGCTTCTTTTCGTCTACATTCCAGATATATACTCTCACGACGTAAAACGAATCTCAAACTTTATATTCTCGCGATTTCAAACGGGAATCTAACTTTAGTTTTCCCATAAACGTCGCGATTCTTTTCATAGGTGTCTGAAACATTTTCAGTGGCGGGATATCGCCGGTAAAATTTACTGCAAAGAGGAGATTCAATCGACTATATGTTTGTAGACAGGTTTCTTGGACGATTCGTCCAAAGAAATTATTCCACTTCTTTCAATATTAAATGCAAAGATTTCACAATATTGAAGCTTTAAAATAAAAGTTTTCGAGTGAAGAGATCCATACACTTCCATCTGTACTTTATGAACAAACTCACTGATAAAACAGAATACACCAATGAATAAATGCCTCCTCTTCATCTGATCATCTCCATCGCTTAGGCCAGATTCAGAAATAGGGCGACTACCCTGTCAATCTTGAAAAATGTTCACCAATAGGAGGGGCAGCCCCCGCAAATTTAGGCAGTGCTTCGTAATGCTCACAAATCGGGGAAACTACCCTTTCAATTAAAAAAACTCTTACAGGAGAGAGGAGCTACCCTTCCAATTTCGGCAATTAAATAAATTAATTGGACAATTTGTCAGCGCAATCTGATCTTTACTGTAGTACCTATAGTATATTATGTGTAAATAAAATTTATAGAACATTACTCTTTTTTTAAATTCAATTCATACAGAATTAATAAGTAACATATAAGTATTACTTGGAATTTACCTAATAATATTAGTATAGTACCTAAAAAGAACATGCATTTAAAAATGTTGTAATATGTATATAAAAATAATATGTAATATTCTTAAATTTACGAAATGATGATGAATGAATAAAAAAATAAGGGGTCATCCACAAATTCCCATAAAATCTTACTAATTTGTTATAAATGTAGGGAACGAACATACATATAAAATATTCACTCTGTTAATCAAATAAACTTTGAACCTTGATGAAATTAGTTTATAAAAATCAAAATATGTTAATAACAGTAAGTAATATTTAGTTTTACGAACGCATAATTTTATAATTTCTTCAGAGCCTAAAATTTTGAGTAGTCCGGCACACTTTGTGCAGTCCTAATTTAAAAGTGTGTGGTCCGATATCATAAACTGTCCAATGGAAAATAGCCTTTATTTTATAAGCAACATTTCTAATTTGTAATATTGAAAATATTATATTCTTATATTTGGTAACAAATTTTAAAAACTTGAAGAAAACTTAAAAATCTATTATTATTTTTCTATTAATAATATGAATTGTAATGTAATGTTTTTTATCTTTATCTTGTTTTTTTGTTGTAATGTAATATTTTAAAAGTATTAAAAATGAATTTCAACGTTTATTTCAATCGCTATTCTTTAGTCTATCAATTACCAAAATTCATATTTATTTATTGCAGGCTTCATAGTATTTTCCTTCTTCTCCGCTTTTTCTCGTTTTCCCACTTAAATGTGAACTGAATTAATAGAACCCAATGAGAAAACCCAACTATTTTTGGTTGAAAGTTTATTCTTTTCGGTTGAAAAGCTTCCTATTGAATTTTTGATTAAAGACTACTTTTTTCGCGAAAAAATTAATATTTGGTTCAAAATTTAATTAGTTTTTTGGAAATTCAACAATTTTTTTAAAAGTCATGCGTTTTCGTTAAAACTTCGCATTTTTGGCTTGAAAATTCAAGAATTTTATTCACAATTTTTTTCTTCTTTGGTTCGAAAATTATTCCCTTCTTGTAGTAATTGCATATTTTGTTGTTGAAAATGCAACTGTCCAGTTGAACCTCAATCTTTCTAGAAAATTTGTATTTTTGGCTCGAAGATTCAACAATTTGGTAGAAAATTCAACTGTTGGGTCGAAAGTTGAATTGCTTTGTTGAACATTCATTATTTTCAGTTGGAAACTCATAATTTTAGTTGAAAATTAATTTCTTGAATAGAAAATTCATCTTTTTTTAGTTGAAAATTTATTTTTCCAATTGGAAATTAGACTATTTTATTTTGGGCTACAAATTCAATCATTTTGTTGAAAGTTCATGTATTCTGTAAAATATTCGTCTCTTTTTATTTTCGAAAATTGAAAATTCGTCTTTTCAAATTGAAAATTCAACTCCTTGGCTGGAAGTTGAATTGCTATCTTAGACATTTACTTCTTTGGTTGAAGATTCATAATTTTAGTTGCAAATTCTATTTCAGAGATTTTTTTGTGGATCGGAATCGAGTTTTTCAACTGAAAGTTTAACTAATTAGTTGAAAATTCACCTGTTTCATAGAAAATTAGTCTTTTTGGATTCAAAATTCAACAAAAGCTGGTTGAAATACCAACTATTAGTTTTTGGCTGAAAAATCATTTTTTAGGTTGAACATTCAGGTCCTTGGTTGAAAGATGAACTGCTGTCTGGCATAAAATTTAACTGTTTTGTATAGAACTCATTTCTTTATTGAAAATTAATTTTTTTAATGAAATTTGACTATTCCATTTTTCATCAAAAGTTGATCTTTTTTAGGTTAAAAATTTACCAATTTTGTTGAAAATTTATGTAATTTGTTGAAAATTAATCTTTTTTGATAGAAAATTAATCTTCTTGGTTGAAAATTCAACGATGTAGTTAACAATTTATGTATAGTCATGGAAATTCGTCTTTTTTGGTAGAAAATTAATCTTTTTGGTTGAAAATGCATCTATTTGTTTGAAAATTTACGTATTTTGTTCAGATTTCGTCTTTATTCGTATAAAATCAATCTTCCTGGTTAAAAATTCATCTTTTTTGGTGTAAATGCAATTATTTGGTTGCAAATTCAACTTTTTTGTATGAAGCTTGTCTTTTTGGATTGAAAATTCAACATTTTGTTTCAAAGTTTTTTCCTAATTGTCTGAAAAATCTGTCTTGTACGTAATTTAAAATTTATGCACGGAAAAAAGAAACTCACCACTTTAGTGCACGCTATCCCTACCTCTAATGTAGGGCACACCTAAATAATTGATAATATTATTATTAATATATTATTTTCTTTAATTTGCGTACTAATTATGTAATTAGCAAAAAATTGTAAAGACTTTGAATTCCAAGCGAATAAAAATACATACAGATAAATGAAAAAGGATCAAAATCATTCTTAAGAATAAAAAAATATAATAAAGCAAAATGAAAATGGTAAAACACTTTTCAGTAATTATAACATTAACAGTAATTTAGCAGCTTGAAACAAGTTGCTACTAAAAACTATTAAGCCCTCATCATAAATGAAGTCATTCTCTAATTCTAAAGAGCCACCTGCTTTTCTGGCTACTTGCCTTGAAGGCATTATCATAAGTCAGAAATTCAGAATTGTGAAAACTAACTGGAATTAGTGGAAAAAGTAAAGAGCACTTGGCAGCGTGCATCGATAAAGCGGATGAGCTATGAGGACGCGAACGGGAGACATTTTGCAATTAATGCAATTAGTAGGGAACCGCGCACCCTCGGGCTCATTGAGAATGATTAAAGCAGGCTTTGTTAAGGATGCTGGAGGTGGAAGATGACTTCTCTCAATTTTCCGCTAACAACCGAATTTTCCGGCCTCTTTATCTGGGCAACCCACCTCTCCTTTCTGGCCAATATTCTTCGGAGAAAAGCGCACCAAAGTTCTATTAAGTGAATGCTTTCTAAATGTGATTATTCAGCGAAAATTACATTTTTGATAGCTCAGAGTATTTTGAAATGAATCATACCGGAAGGTGATGATTTAATTCAAAAAGTAAAACTTTGTCAGTGCCTGATTTAAAGTCCAAACTTTGATTTTAAGAGTTGACCAAGAACCGAACTTTTAGAACAGTACAAAGAACTGAATTCGAGAGAGTCTAGACTCTAGAGCTCTGGAGAACGACAGTAGGGTCTACGGCTTAATGTATCTTTTTATTAAATATTTCGAACAAAATATATTAAAAAAAAAAAAAAACTTAAAACAAGTCACATTGTGTAACAAAATTGCTCAAGAAGGCTTATGTTTTCTTATGTTTTTTTTGTAATGTACTTCTAAATATCAGTGACGGATCTACGGAACAGGCTACGTAGGCAGCTGCCTAGGGCGGCAACTTTTTAGGGGCGGCAAAATTGATATTGCGAATGAAAATGTTTAATTACAGTTTGTTATCTATAATATCATTTGTTAACAAAGAAATTACATATTAATCCTATCCTCTTGACAATATTGTCCGCTCCTGATGAACACTTATTTAATCGTTTGAAAAAACTATGGAGGGAGGGAGGCGGCAATTTCTCAACTGCCTAGAGCGGCAAATTGTCTTAATCCGCCACTATAAATAGTGATGCATATCGATCATTTTGAAATTTTTCAAAAATCTCGTCAGATTAAATTGAAACCTTGAGCACCATGCTCATCACATCGAGACGAGCGATCACTCAGTCGAGATGATCGTATCGTCTCGATCGACTTTTTTCATTGCAAATTTTTGATCTCCATTACATTTCAGTTCCATCTGACTATGTTTCAAGCAAATCTCGATTTTGTCCAAAAATGATCGATATGCATCACTAACTATAAATATTTAATTTCAAGCTTACAGAATTAAAGTTTCTTGTTATAATTTAAAAAATTATTTTTCCTCATTTATATATACTTTTTGGGTTTCTTTCTATGCCCAGATATATTATAGTGGTCAAAATTCAACAAATATACGACCCCAAGTATTAACTGCATTGATCACTCTAATCTCTACTGAGGGTGCTGAAAGGAAATTAACAAGTTTGTCGCGCCGAGGGTAGCTAACTACACGTAAAATCTAAGTCAAGGGCCATTATGATTGCAGGTTATTTGGATAATCTTTAAATCAGCAAAAACTTGCACAATTAACTTCAGGGCTATTACTTTTATCTTTAGTTGGCCAACTTTGTTCTAATTTCTAGATTAAAATAATTAGCATAATTTTTTTAATCTCCATCGTTGATCATGTATGTGTTATGTACTTTCATGTTTAGGCACACGCAACTAAATAAACCATCTCTTAATCTAATCTTGAAAGGAAATACAAATTCTCAGTCCTGAAGAACTATTTTATGTAATTATTAATGAATTTTCATTATTGGAAACATTTATTATCGTAGAGTAGATAAAATAAACCCTTTCTGCCCCTGTATCGTCTGCCCAGCACCCCTCCCCTTAGCCCCTCACTTTTTCTCGCCAGTCAACCACCTCACTCCTCATACTAAATCTCCTCTTTAATATTACATCTTCGACCCTCCAACGCTACATCTGGTACTATGATCCTGCCCCTCCAACTGGTTGCCCTCCTCCACTCCCTCACAGGTACACACGCTTAGGGACAATGCATGAATTATATAAAGTTTTTTTTGTGAAATTTTTAACCAAGTACCCCCTTTTTTGAGGTCGGTAAGTTTTGACCCCCCCCCCCCCTCAATCTTACGTAATTTTTGCCGGCTACATTTTTTTCATGAATGTATTTATTTATGGGTCATCCAAAAATAACGTAAGACGATTTGGGGAGGGGGGAATTAAGTAATATCTTACTGTTTTTTATGAATTCAACAAAATAGAATAATTTTCCACAAAAGAGTTGCATTTTTAACCAAGAAAAGATGAAATTTCTGTGAATAGAGTTGAATTTTCAAATTTAAAAAGCGAATTTTCAGCAAGTGTTGAAATTTCAAGCAAGAAAGATTTTTTAGTCAATATGAAAAAAGAATTTCACTCAGAATGTGGAAATTTTAAGCCAAAAAGACGAGCTCTCAGCAAAAAAGGTGAATTTTAACCAGGATTGGAATTTTAAGAAAAAAAAAAAAAAAAAAAAGAATCGTCAACGAAATTCATGAATTTTTAACCAAATAGTTGAATTTTCAACCCAGAAGATTAATTTTCTACCAAAAAAGACCAATTTTTAACCAATTAGTTAAATAAGAGAACTAAAAATATCAATTTTCAACCAAAAATGGAATAGTTTGATTTTAATCAAACAAGAAATTTCATTTTAAATTTAAGACAATGAATTTTCTACAAAAAAGTTGAATTCTCTACCAAATAGTTCAATTTTTTACCAAACTGTGGAATTGTCAAGCCAAGAAGACAAATTTTCCAAAAAACAGTTGATTTATTTCTATGTTTATTATTGGAAGACGAAAAATAAATTTTCAATAAAGTATAGTTCTGTTTTCAACCAAAGAGATATATTTTCAACTAAACTTATAAATTTTCAAGAAAGCAGCTCAACTTTCAACCAAGGATTTAAATTTCAAACCAAAAAAGACGAAATTTCATTTAAGTACTTGAATCCTCGACTAAAACAGGTTCATTTTTAACCAAAAAGTTGCATTTTAAAACAAAAACTTGATTTTCTACCAAGAAAGACGACTTTTCAACAAAATTCATACCTCTCCAACCAAATAGTTCAATTTTCCACTAGAAAAGATATATTAAAAAGAATTGAAATAGTTGAATTTTCAGCTAGAAAAACAAATGTTCAACCAAAGAAATTAATTTTTAACACAAATGATACATTTTCAACGAAGTTCAACTTTCGACCAAATAGTTAAATTTTCTACCGAATTCTCGAAGTTTCTATCAAATTTCTGAATTTTCATGCCAAAAATACAAATTCTCTACTAAACAGTTAAATTTTCAAACCGAAAATATTAATTTTCAACCATAAAAAATTATTTTTCAACCAGACAGTTGCATTTTTAACAAGAAAAATCTATTTTCAACCGAAAATATGCCTTTCCAACTGAAAAGAATGAACTTTTAACGAAAAATAGTTGCATTTTCTTATTCGCTCCGTTTCATTCAGCATGATAGTTTGAATAAAAATTGAAGTTAATTGTTGATACTTAAACAATATTCCATTGCACACTTTTGAGTTCTGGACACATGCACAAGGTGTGCCAAACTACGCAATAGGTTAGGCCCTCAAGAAATTATAAAATTGTATAATACGTTTTTTAAAACTAAACATTTATTGTTATAAGCACCTTTTTTGTCCGAAACCAATTTTAACAAGTCTCCAATTTTATTTAATTGAAAGGATTTATATTTTATAAGATTGGGGTGGGGGCAGAACAAATCTGATTGAATCTTACATGGGTGTGAGGGGGAGAGGGTGGACATTTTACAAAATACCTCACGTAATTTGTAGACGGCCCTTTCTTTGAACGTCGTAAACCCTGGTTTCTTAAATCCAGGTGTCAGTGTAATTTATATGCACGGCCTCTAATCCTCACCCCTCTCCACTCATTCCAATGTATTCTGCCCCTCTATCCCTCGCACTGGTCCCCCGACCAATTCCCATGTACCCCCCCCCCCCCCCCCCC
>CAKNXH010058277.1:1365-27502 GCA_932178445.1 Andricus quercusramuli | reverse complement strand
GAAGAGTTGGGAAGTTATGGTAATTTATATATTTTGAAAATCGGATTTTTTATAGTAAAACTTTTTTTCACTAGCATAATTCAGAGTTGATGCAACAATATAAAAGATTCCTTGGTTCGAGACGAATCGATTGACCTATAATAATAATGCATTTTATCAAAGAGTAGGGAAGTTATGGTAATTTATATATTTTGAAAATCGGTTTTTTATAGTAAAACTTTTTTTCACTAGCATAATTCAGAGTTGATGCAAGAATATAAAAGATTCCTTGGTTCGAAACGAATCGATTGACCTATAATAATAATGCATTTTATCAAAGAGTAGGGAAGTTATGGTAATTTATATATTTTGAAAAGCGGTTTTTTATAGTAAAACTTTTTTCATTAACATAATTTAAAGTTGATGCAAAAACAGAAAAGGTGTGTTGATTCGAGTCGAATCGATTGACCTATAATATTAATAAATGTTATTGAAGAGTAAGGAAGCTATGGTAATGCATAATATTTTAAAATACGGTTTTTTTATAGTAAAACTTTTTTCATTAGCATAATTCAAAGTTGATGCAAGAATGTAAAAGATTCCTTGGTTTGGGACGAATCGATTGACCTATAACATCAATACAGTTTATTAAAGAGTAGGGAAGTTATGGTAATTTATATATTTTTAAAATCGTTTTTTTGTAGTAAAACTTTTTTCACTAGCACAATTCAGAGTTGATGCAAGAATATAAAAGATTCCTTGGTTCGAAACGAATCGATTGACCAATAATATTAATGCATTTTATCAAATTGTAGGGAAGTTATGGTAATTTATATATTTTGAAAATCGGTTTTTTATAGTAAAACTTTTTTCATTAGCATAATTCAGAGTCGATGCAACAATATAAAAGATTCCTTGGTTCGAAACGAATCGATTGACCTATAAGAGTAACGCATTTTATCCAAAAGTAGGGAAGTTATGGTTATTTATATATTTTGAAAATCGTTTTTTTATAGTAAAACTTTTTTCATTAACATAATTCAAAGTTGATGCAAGAACAGAAAAGATGTGTTGATTCGAGACGAATCGATTGACCTATAATATTAATACATTTAATTGAAGAGTATGGAAATTGTGAAATTGCATAATATTTGAAAATACGGTTTTTCATAGTAAAACTTTTTTCAGTAACATAATTCAAAATTGATGCAAGAACGGAAAAAATCTCTTGATTCGAGGCAAATCGATTGATCTATAATAATAATAATACACTTTATTGAAGATTAGGGAAGTTCTGCTCATTGATAATATCTGAATCATCACTTTCAAACAGAAAAACTTTTTTCATCGACATAATTTAAAGTTGATGCATGAATAGAAAAGACTTTTTGATCATAAATTTTCAAATAGAGTAATATTATGACAATTTTTGTGAAGAAATCATAAAGCTGGGAAAGGGATAGGGTGCGTCAGAACTTTTCCTTTCCCTTTTCCAGCTCAAAAAATTATTATTTCGAACGCAAGATTTAATTTGTCTGATTTGTCTTTGTATTTAAAACATTTTTTGTATTATTTTGTAATTTTTCATTTTTGGTAAATTTCTATTTTTAAATTGAGCAAAATGAAGACTTTGGTTTGTCTATTATTGAAAAAAATAACTAATGCATCCTCTATGAGGAAGCAAATACATTTGCTAACGGGAAGCAAAGTGCTCGTGAAATGAGCACCATATAATTATAAATACAAACAAAGTGGAAACACTCGAGATCGAATTCACAGCTAGTTTACTTTGTGGTTAGAAAAGCTTCTCGGACTGTGAACACAAGAACACAAATTTTGAAAAATGATGCCCCAAAAAAATCCTTTGGTAGGCATGTGTAATAGAATTTATCTGATTTTTTGAGCTAATAAACCCGATTTCGAAAATTTGGCTCTTGACTCCTTTTGCATTTCTACCCTTCAATTCTTATGTCCTAAAATTAGTTTTAAGAATAAAAGTTAAAGACTGAAGAGAATTTTTTTTTCATAATATTCAATAAGTGATTACAACATAAATCATCACAACTCGTACAAATTTTATTGAAACTGTTTAAAATTGAGTACACATACAAAGTATACTCAGCGAATGCCTGCAAAACAATAAAAAGTTGAAAATGACCTTTTGTTTAATAATACCCAATTGAAAATTAAGGCCGGTTAGTGGATTCGAGACCTCAACTGTACCTACGATAATGATAAAATGTTTTTTTATTTATAAGTTAAAAAAAAAAGTTTTACCTACATTATTCTGATTTTTTCCAAGAGTGCAGAAAGATAAGTATGAGAGTAGCGAATGTATAAGTACAAAATCAAATAATGTAAAAAATGCCCATACATTTTATTATAATTCTAAGAAAATGATTATTGTGTGCGAAGGATATTACTTGTACATTTTTATTTGTCTATTTATTAAT
The DNA here is from genome assembly GCA_932178445.1 of Andricus quercusramuli. NCBI lineage: Eukaryota > Metazoa > Arthropoda > Insecta > Hymenoptera > Cynipidae > Andricus > Andricus quercusramuli. The sequence continues at coordinate 25,070 of CAKNXH010058277.1, read as the reverse complement.
AAGTTCATGTGTTGGTTATGATTACAATTTAAAAGCAAATAATATTCAATAAATGCTCACATATTGTAATAATAATGACTATTGTAATTAATTATTCTAAAAAAAGAATTATTCGTCTGGGCGAATCAAACAATTTCTAATGGGTTCGTTTCAAAAAAAAAGTTCTTTTTTTTCAATTTTAACTTGAAATATCAAAATACAAAGTTTTAAATGAAAAACGTATCGGTGGATATTTCCATTCACGAAAATATTGGAAGAAAGTTAATAGCCAGAATATAGTTCGGAAAGACCAGTCCAGGTATAAGGGTTCTAAATTTTTTGCAGTTCGACTCATGTACACGGCACACTCTCTTAACCTACCCCACTCACACACGTAAAGCGTAAAAGCACTGGTTCGTGGCACTAGCGCCGCCGCGTTGCTGGTTCCCTAACTAAGCCTTCCCTTGCCGTCTCGCTCCCCTTAGCGTGCTTCAAGCTGCCCATTGCATTGTCGCCTCTATACCTATCTTCCCTCTACGACTTGTAGAGGGAATAGGATAGAGGCAACAATGCAGCTGGTAGTTTGATTAGAGATCCTCAAGGGATAGTTGAGACACGGCGTACTAAAATTCTGATTGGTGCCGCTGTACCGGAACCCTCTATTCTAAAAATGGCGCGATATTCAAATAGAGTGTTCATTCCACAACAGATTTAATACACAAAAAAAGAGAATATTGTTGAATTAAACATTTAAAATGAATGAAATGTTATTAAATATCACTTTCAGACATATAAATATATTATAAAAATTTCCATAAATGATATTTGTTAAATAAATACATTTTGTAGTTTGGAAGCAAAGTTTTGGTTGGATAATTAACCTTGAGGTTATACATACAAAGAAAGTAAAAATAAATTGTAGGAAAGGATGAAGATTTGTTCAGTTTCACAAAAGCAGTGTTAATTAAATTTCTTTTCCTCACTGGTGAACTCTGAAATGATGTTGGGATTGCATTTTTCATGATTTGTCACTTGCTTTCCAATCTGCTCGATTGATATTCTGAATCCAAAATTCTCGAAGTTTGGGATCGCGCAGAATTTGTTTCTAGAAAAGGACGTTTTTAGATCAATTATTGCAGTATAAAATACAGCAATTTACAATTTTTGCAATACACTTATATCTCACGAAAATATTGTAAATATTTTTCTTCGGAAAGTAGGTTATACACAACCTCTTTTTCACTTCTTCATTAATCACAAAACTCGCATATCACACTTCACATATCATAGCTTCAATATAAATAAATTGAGAAAAATGATTTATAATAAATAATGGGCCTGCATTACGCAGTTTTCATTTTTTGATCCTTTTGCTTAAACACGAAAATTTCTCGATGCTCGCTCACGTGCTGTCATGTATTGCGCTACACGACATTTTTCAAACTTTTCGCGCCGCTGTGAAATATCAAATTCCGGTACAGCGGCGAGCATTGTAGGGGGAAACGTGTCTCAACTCTCCCTAGAGGATCTCTAAGCTTGATGCACGCTTAGGCCAGTCAGTGAAGCATGAAAAAGAGTGTTTTGGTGCCAAAAATCCAAAGTGGGAGCGACAGTGATATTTGTGTATTGTTGATACCTGGGATGAAGGCCAGTATGTTTTCAACAGCAAATTCGCAAACGCAAGAAACTGCGCGCTGTTCAAAGTTGGCGAAATCATGTTTTTTGAAGATTGCGAGCAAAATATGAATTTGCGGGAAAAAATTTTCAATTATGAATAAAAGATATTAAAAAGATGGACAATTTGATTAGTCGAACTTCGAGATCGGTTTATTTGTTGGCATGGAAAAAAATCAAAACCGGAAGAATTGATCACTTTCTAATTTTGGCAATAATGCACGCAGGTCCTTTAAAACCTGTGAAAATATGTATTTTAGTAAGGTGAAAGCTTGTGTAAAATTTCAGCTTGAAGGAGTAAATACTTTTACAGGAAATCTGTTTGTTGTTCACAGACTGTCTGTTTTTTCAGGTGCTGAACTTTTGAAAAAAAATGTTGAAAAGTAATGAAAATGCAGAATTTTAATCTCCAACATCTGCTGTACCCAAATCAATACTCAGATATTTTTCCCCCTGATTAAAGTCGGTCGAAAACGGCCGAAAGCAGAAAAAGGCGTTCTTTCCTTATAAACATAGAATAACTATATATAAATAAATAATAAATAAATAATAACGTACATAGAATAACTTCCTTGATTTTAGTCTTTCAAAATTGAGTTTTCAGTCCATGTTCAGTTATGAGTTCTGAATGAAGAAACAAAAAGGAAAATAGCTCCACGATGATTAGGAGAAAAGATAATTTTGTTGTTGTGAACAATTACAGCATGTCCAATTTTGATGGTAGAGAGCTCACATTTGAGGAAAATGTAGATGAAGACTTTAACTAATGTCAGAAAAATTATCTGAATTTTCATTTGCGAATTGAAGGTTTGCCATCGCGGTAAATTCGCGGACAACATGGAACTCATTGCGTGACGGCGGAGTGGGGGAAGCCCGAAATCAGCTTCCACGTGCGAGGCATTCGCGCGCAAAGTGAATGACCGTCTTCAAAATGCATCACCTGCAAAAATCTCGTGAACGAAGCAACATATTCAGCTGATTTTTTTTTAAGTTTGGGCCAACTTTTTGCGCTGATTAACAATCCTATATCAGAAGTTATCAAACGGTAAATGTAATGCTTCAAATGTAAAGCTATTTTTGTGATTTTACCTAATTGCACGATTCCTGGCTTAATTTCCCCATTGAATGTGAACTGCGTTTTACTGTTGTTAAGTTTATTTAATCATGTTATAAGAAATGTGAACAAAATAAAATTTTTTTTGTTCTTTAAATGCAGGTTCAACATTTTGTGGAAATGTACTCAAGTACTGTCTTACTGTTTTCGACTTTCCTAATTGTTTCAAAGAGGCGTAGATTAGATACTTAAACTGATTATTTCATCTGCATGTATTAATTTTATATACTACATGTATGCATCTGTTTATATTCCTTCCATTATTCGTATTATGGGTAATGAATGACATTCTTATAGCTATAGTATATATTTCTGTTCTGTTCATTATATTTGTTAGTATTTTACTCTTTTAGCTCTGTCCATATTTTTCAATGTACACATTTCTCCTGACATTCGAACCTTTCAAATGTTTGTGTTGAAGAAATACGCAAGGAGATCCAAGCGAAAACAAATTTTATATTGCGAAAAACATGCGTGCATTAGAAATATATACACATTTCTTCCGATATAGGTTTCTTTACGTATTTCGTATTGGATAAATTTGCAAAGCGACGAAAGAGAAGACGAATTTCATCTTTCCACAAACTGGCGCTAGAGTAGATATATACAAACATGTTTTTAATTTCGTATCTCCATATCCATTGTATTCAATAGATACGCTATATTTAAAAAGAAATAATTTGGTTATATGTTCCGTCCTTTACTTCTCAATTTTTAATAAAACGTTACGCCCTGTATTTGGCTAACAATAAATTTTATATTTCATACACATGTTTTCGAACAAGATGGAATATACCTCAAATATATAAAATACCATTCTTATTAAATGGCACAATTAATTCAGAAATTGTCCAATTAGGGAAAATCACAAAAATAGCTTTACATTTGAAGCATTAAATTTGCTGTTTGCTAACTTTTGATATAGGATTGTTAATTAGCGCAAAATGTTGGCCCAAATTAAAAAAAAAATCATCTGAATATGTTGCTTCGTTCAGGAGATTTTTGCAGGTGATGCATTTTGAAGACGGTCATTCACTTTGCGCGCGAATGCCTCGCACGTGGAAGCTGCTTTCGGGCTTCCCCCACTCCGCCGTCACGCAATGAGTTTCATGTTGTCCGCGAATTCACCGCGATGGCAAACCCTCAATTCGCAAATGAAAATTCAGATAATTTTTCTGAAATTATTTAAAGTCTTCATCTGCATTTTCCTCAAATGTGAGCTCTCTACCATCAAAATTGGACGTGCAGTAATTGTTAACAACAACAAAATTATCTTTTCTCCTAATCATCGTGGAGCTATTTTCCTCTTTGTTTCTTCATTCAGAACTCATAACTGAACATGGACTGAAAACTCAATTTTGAAAGACTAAAATCAAGGAAGTTATTCTATTTGTTTATAAGGAAAAAACGCCTTTTTCTGCTTTCGGCCGTTTTCGACCGATTTTAATCAGGGGGAAAAAATATCTGAGTATTGATTTGGGTACAGCAGATGTTGGAGATTAAAATTCTGCATTTTCATTGCTTTTCAACCTTTCTTTAAAAAAGTACAGCACCTGAACAAACAGACAATCTATGAACAACAAACAGATTTCCTGTAAAAGTACTTACTGTTTCAAGCTGAAATTTTACACAAGCTTTTACCTAACTAGAATACATATTTTCACAGGTTTTGAAGGACCTGCGTGCATTATTGCCAAAATTAGAAAGTGATCAATTTTTACGGTTTTGATTTTTTTCCAAGCAAACAAATAAACCGATCTAGAAGTTCGACTAATCAAATTGTACATCTTTTCAATATCTTTTATTTATAATTGAACATTTCTTCCCGCAAATTCATATTTTGCTCGCAATCTTCAAAAAACATGATTTCGCAAACTTTGAACAGCGCGCAGTTTCTTGCGTTTGCGAATTTGCTGTTGAAAACATACTGGCCTTCATCCCAGGTATCAACAATACACAAATATCACTGTCGCTCCCACTTTAGATTTTTGGCACCACAATATGCTTTACTGACTGGCCTAGCTGAGGAGAGCGAGGCGGCAGGGTAAGGCTTAGTTAGGTTTAGTTTGGGAACCAGCTACGAGTGGCGTTAGTGCCACGAACCAGTGCTTCATGATTAATGTGTGTGAGTGGGTAGGTGAAGAGGGTGTGCCGTGTACATAAGTCGAACTGCAAAAAATTTAGAACCCTTGTACCTGGAATGGTCTTTCCGAACTATATTCTGGTTAATCACTTTCTACCAATATTTTCGTGAATGCAAATATCCATCGATACGTTTTTCATTTGAAACTTTTTATTTAAATGTTTTAAGTTAACATTGAAAAACAAAATAATTTTTTTTGAACGAACCCATTAAAAATTTTTTGATTCGCCCAGACGAATAATTCTTTTCTTAGAATGATTAATTACAATAGGCATTATTATTCCAGTATGTTCGTAGAATTCTCCCGTTGAGTAACAATTATTTCCTTATAATTGCAATCAAATATATGGGCATTTTTCACGTTATTAGCTTTTGTACTTTTACATTTTCTAATCGCATACTTATCTTTCTGCACACGTGAAAAAAACCTGAACAATAATGGTACAACTTAAAAGAAAAAATTAGAAATAAGAAACATTTTATCATTATCGCAGATACAGTTGAGCTCTCGGATCCCATAACTCACTCGACTCTCGTGCTATTTTACAAAGTACATACTTCAGGCGATTTTTAATGAATTTATCTAAAATATCCTGAAAATTTTCTTTGAACTATGTAGAACAACTTTCTCGCTGAAAGCTGTTTTAAATCTGAACTTGGCTCGATACTTTTTGTTTCGGAAAGTAGAAAAATGTGGTTACCGATCAGTCTTAATTTTCAATTGAATATTATTTGAGAAATGGTAATTTTCAACTTTTCATTATTTTGCAGGCACTCGCCGAGTATACTTCGTATCTGTACTCAATTTCAAACAGTTTCAATGATATTTGGATCAGTTATCATGATTTATGTTCCAATTACTTATTGAATATTAGGAAAGAAATTATTTTTCATTTTTTTTTTGTGAATTTGAACATTCCCATTTCTTGAGACCCGGGGGCCAAGGCTTTGAGCGTTTTTGAGCGTCGGGTGAGTTATTAAATTCGAGAGCTTAAGTGAAGAAATTTTTTCATTCAAATACTTTAAAAAATCAAAATTGCAATTCTAAAACAATATTCAAAAATGTCGGTAGTATAACAATAATAAATCTTATAATATTAAATAACGAAGTAATTAACAAGAAATATATTTTTTTCTCTTGCTTCTTCAGTAAAATATGATATGCAATATTACTTGAGGGTTTCAACTTTCAATATTATTTGTATAATTTTGACGCATTCATTCAATGAAATGTATAATAATTAACCTACACATAGAACAAAGAATATTTTCTAACAGTAAGGGCTCTTGCATTTCTTTTATTGTTAACATAAGGGAAGAAAATTAGACACGGCATAAAGCCTCATTAGAGGAATATTTTTATTTCTTAAGACTACACGATATAACGATCTGCTTTATGAATATTTAATTCTTTCCATATCATTTATACGTGAAAAGTGTTGAAAATAACGCACATTCCACTTTCACACCTGCAAAGTTCTGAAATTGTTACCACTAGAAACAATAACTTTCAGTCTGAAAAACGTTCGTCATATTAGTCTAAATTTTTGCACAATTTTCTAAAAAATGTGTTTTTGTAGACTGCTTTCGTAGACTTGAGAAAATTCTGCGAAAGTTGAAAAAAAACCTTCTTTCTGTAATAGGCGCAGTCACCAAAAAACCCCGATTTTTTCAAGAAAGGGGCTGAAAATCCAATTCTGAAGTTAATATCTGTACTTTAGAATCTGTCAATTTTACAAGAAAAAAATATTACAGATTTTAATGAAAGTATACATGATTTCTAGTAATTCTACAAAAACAATGATCGAACCCCCAACAGTCATAAGTTATGGCCTCCTAACTTTACCACTTTTGACGTATTCTTCAGAGCAAATCACTCGTGTTCAGTTTTTTCTCAATACTTCGTTTGTGGGTACATCTATGTTAATTATTACACAGAAAAAATTTCCATGTTCGAAATTATGCAACTAAAAAATTGTATGCATATATTAGTGAATACAATATTCGTACAAATTCAAAAGAATTATTGAATGGAGAACATGATATCTACATTTTTCCATGAAAATAATGGGTCTATTCAACATAAATATGCAGAGACATATTTTTATCGTAAGCGAAATAAGGCAAAAATGATTAATAATCAGTTATAAATTAAAATATTTATAAGGGGTATAAAAAAAGAATTCCGAATCTCAACTCTCATTCTCCATTTTTTTGTTCCTTTTGGGTTAAAAATGAGCCACGTGAAAATAGATATGAATCGGATTATATTCAGAGGTCGCTTATCGTAAATTTGTCTGCTTTTACACAAAAACTAATCTTTTTGAAAATAGCTGATCATGCCGGAAAATTATGCAGAATAAAAAAGAGAGGCTTATTAAAAAGAGTATTTTTGGATCATCAGTCTCTCTATAAATTATGCATACTTAAAGACCTTTCAATAAGCTGGCTAGATAATTCACACTACTTTATAACAATTTACTTGGCATATCTCCCTAAGTATACATAATTATAAAAATAATTATGAGAAAAAATCATTTTAATGAGCCGCGTCTTTCATATTCTATATATAATTTTGCGGTAAGATCTGCCCTTTCCGAGAAAAATTAACTTTTTCTTAAAAACAGACCAAGTTATTTCTCCTTCCACGTGGTTCATTTATGAAACACAAGGAACGAAAACATCGAAAATGCACGTTCAGATTCGGACTTACTTTTTATTTTGGCACCCCTAAAATTCATACGCTTTCAAATGATAAATAAGCAGACGTCTTTTGCTACGTTTATGAAAGTATTATGCTATTAGTGGTATATTATCACAAAATCTTGACAATAATTACTCATAATTGTTATTGGAAAGTGTGTGGAATATTATCAAACATTCTCTCTAAAAATCAGAGATCTCCTTTTTTACGGTATCATATTTTTCGTGACCTTTTTGAAAATATGATAACTTTATACTGTTATTATTTTCAATGTGGAAAAACGACTCTGGAATCCCAAAGGTGGTTGCATTTTGATTTGACTGGATACAGTTTTTTAGTCGTATATTACAATACCTGATATTAGCTCTGAAATAATACTTTTTTTACAATGTTAACAAGAATATTGATTCCAGTGAATTTTATACCTGCTAAAAAAATCATGTAACAGACTAAATTTTCTCGTGAACAATTCAAAAACTGGGCAGCGTACAATTTAATTTGCACAATTCATTGCATTTTTGGAACCGGAGATCGCGAAGTAATTACAAAGTAAAATTGGATTTAAAAATATCACTGTTAAAGTATAAGGAATTTATTTTTGTGAAAGAATATTTAACAATTTTTCAATTTGAAAGCTTTTAGCCACCAAGAAACTTTATCTACGTTTTTGTAGTGTAGAAAGACTTGCAATTCCGATAATCTTTCAAAACCAAGAAGTTTTAATTTGCTTATTTTTAATTAATATACCTGTATAACCTGCTTTTAACATTGTATATCTACATTTTTCGATCTACCTGAGATAATTAATATACTATTCTTTACATTTGAAAATTCATTTTGGGGTCATTCACCAAATACGTGATACGTTTAGAGGGGGGTGGGGAGTCTGCCGAAGTATCATTTTCTATGTTAAGAACATTGGAAAAAGTATCACCCAGGGGGGGGGGGGGGGGGCAGAAGTTCCCGAAAAATGTGTCACGTATTTTGTGAATGGCCCCTCTAATGAAATGCATATTTGGCAAATATTCAAACTCGACGAGATTTAGCAGCAGTTTTCGGTTACGGTGAAAAACTGGTAAGTAATCATTTCTTTCATTTGCCACGTCTTCTGACTCACATACACCACGGAACATTCTGGGCCCATGCCACTCACACAAATTAAACATACTTTATTCCACACCCGACCGAAATGGCCACCTTTCGCACCTGAAAATAGGGGCGAAAGTAGCATCTATTTCCCGTAAATTGCATTTGCGGGGCGGAAGTGAAATTTGCGGGGCGAAAGTAAATTTAGCGGGGCGAAAGTAAAATTAGCGGGGTAAAAGTAAAATTTGCGGTGCGAAAATAAAATCGACATTTTTTTTCTGTCAACGATCGCCGTATTGAAAATCTGAGTTGCTCCGAGTCGATCAGAATTCGAGCCGCGAACAAAGCTATAGAAAAATGCGTCGGACCCGCTTTTCAGGGCTAAAAGGTGGCCACGGTCGAGAGTGGAATAAAATACTATCGCTGGTTCCCAAGCTAAGCCCTACTTCCGACGTCTCATTCCCCGCGTTCATTTAGTAAGCTTGGTGGGCATTGTCGCCTCTATACCTATCCTCCCTCTACATTAGAACTGAAGATAGATAGATAGATAGCTAAACGTTTATTTTTCAGCCAGCTGGTCATAAAAAATTGCCTTGCTTACACTTCTATTTTTTACAGAATTTTCTTGAAACTAACCCTTAAAACTAACATCCATCCATACCTTATCTCTAAGACCGCAGGCTCTTATCGCCTTGCCTTCCTCGCTTCGCCTTGCCTCGCTCGCATGTCCCTACTTTCTCGCATTGCCGCGCATTGCCAAACTCTGCTTTCGCGGCTAATCCCTAATACTTATCTTCTACTTACATTTTTACAGATTACTCATATCTACTTCCTCTCCTAGTTACAATCTTTCCTTCTCCATTCCTCTTCCTCCTTCCGTCTCTTCTTCTCCATCTTACCCAGCACTCCCTTCACCCATGCTACTGCCCTTTTTCCCCCCTTTTCATGCATCAATACCTCCATGCTTATCCAACTCCTTTCCATCTCTACGCACTGCTCCAACCAGTGCTCCACTCTTGCATCCCCCTTCCCACACAGTTCGCACATCCTCTTCTCCTGAGAGAGCCAGAACCTATTAAATGAATTGATTAATAATAAATTTGTCAACTGCAATTTGTTCATAATACTGTTTTCTTCATATTCATGAATTTTTTCAAATTTTTCCCATTGCCTCTTGTATGAAATATATTTTTTTTTTTTCAAACTTTTTCTCGCGTGAACCCGGTTTTTCGTCATAGCCACGGACTAAGTCAAGTGACTGATGAGATGAGGATGTTATAAGTTATTTCAATACGTTGTTTGAAATCATTTTTGATCGTGATGTTTCAAACTTCGCACTTTCACAATAGAGACGCATCAATTCCTCATTCATTGTGGTATCCCACTTGATGCTCTCCCACGGTATATCTGTTGAAAAGGTTGGCTGCAAATAGCTAACGCTAGCCAAAGCATCCTCAGCAGACGCAGTTGATGTTTCACTGCTTACCGTATGTCGCAGATGTTCTTGCTGGCCAGCTGTTTGATTAGTGAGATCTGCCTGACCATCTCGAAGCTCACCATCACCACCGTCCCGCATGCTGTGGCCCCCAGCGGTGGCTCCAGAGGCGCCCGACGATCCTCGGGTAGCGACAAGTGTTTCAAAATTTTTTAAATACTCTCCATTTATGGGTTTTGGTGTTCCTCTTAGTCGCTTTCCTCTTCGTTCTCTGCCTGTCTGGCATGGAAAATCCTGTCAGTAGCAATGCTACAGCCAACATCGCCGTCAAGTTCATGAGAGGAAAGCTCAAGCCCTACCGCGACGACAACGCGAGAACACCTTCGGTAGGTCGTATGATTCGAAAATTATTTTTTTTGTTTTCAAACTTTTTCTCGGGTGAACCCGGTTTTTCGTCATAGCCACGGACTAAGTCAAGTGAGTGATGAGATGAGGATGTTATAAGTTATTTCAATACGTTGTCTGAAATCATTTACGATTTGTAGGTACAAAATTAGAAGCATGGTGTAGTTTGCAGTTTGGCTTTGCCGCTGTTATCCTTACACAGCGGCCGTGAGTGTTGAAGGTGACACCAGTCGCCTCTGGATGCTTTCTTAGAGCTACTATGTATCACGTCATAGGTTCTTAGTCACTTGCTTCCTGATGGTCTAGGAAGTTTCTTACAATGCGGCAGGTGTTTAATAAAACCGCCTTTTGAGCTGCCGCCAGTACCCTACTGACTCGTAAATGTTCAAGATGTTCAGTGCATCTTGCGTGCACATTGCTTGTAGCCGAAATTACAATAGGATGAATAGATGCATGTTTCACATTCCTCCATATTGCCTTAACTTCATGCCTTAGCACGCTATACTTATGAATCTTGGTTGTATAGGTTGCATGCAAATTTCGGTTAAGCGGACAAGCAATGTCGATGATGTATACTCTTCCACCTTTTTTCTCTCGCATCACGATGTCAGGTCGATTGGCTCGGATGTCATGATCGGTCTGGATAGTCACATCCCAATATAAGATGTAGTCTTTATTTTCTAAAACGGACATTGGAATGTATCTATAGAAAGGCATCCATTCTGTTAAGAGTCCTAGGTTTAGGGCAAGTTGTTGATGTACAATGCCCGCCACATTATTATGTCTGTGCGTATATTCTCTTTGAGCCATTACGCGACAACCATCAATAATGTGCTCGATGGATTCGTTGGTATCTCCACATAATCGGCACCGGTCAACCACGTCTTGATGTAACACGTGTTTGCGATAATTCCTAGTGCTGACAACTCTATCCTGAATCGCAATGACGAATCCTTCCGTTTCTGGATACAGGAGTCCCTTTCTCAGCCAAATATTGGATGCCTCACTATCCACTTCATATTGATCTAGCGTTTTGGGGTGTTCGCTGTGGATGGCTTTCGGTCTCCATTGCGTTTATAATTCCTGTATAGATTCTGCCCTGATATTCAAGGCCTCCTCTGAGGACAAATTTAAGGGCGTGTAGTCAAGATCCGCTTTGCAGATGGTGTTGTAAAGCGTAACATCTCGCTTGCTGTGAAAATAGTCTCGCAACTGTATAACTTGTGACTCACACAGTTTTCTGACATCTACAATGCCCCGCCCCCTCTATGTCGTGGTAAAACTACCCTTTCAATCGCCGAATTACTGTGGTGCATTCGGTGTTTCGTCATTTCTACGCAGATCATTCTGTTCAATCGTTCGCGGTCAGCGTTTGACCATTTGATGAGCCCAAAGGAGTACGTGAGAACAGGGATGGCGTAGGTGTTGATTGCCCTGATCTTGTTTGCCGAGTTAAGAGAACTGTTCAGAACCAATCTGAGTCTTTTCGTGAAGGCAGTCGTTAGGCTTTTCTTAACTATCGTATGCTGAATACCCTTAGATACGAGAATACCCAGGTATTTATATGACTCGCCCTCTGCCATTGCCTCGATGTCCTTCCCGAAATCGTTCTCTATCTCTGCGGTACCTAATTCTCCTCTGGTTATATGCACTGTTCGGCATTTATCTAGTCCAAACTCCATGTTGATATCATTGGAAAACTGCTTTGAACCTGCAGTTTCTCGTCCGAACTAGCGTATAGCTTCAGGTCATCCATGTATAGAAGATGGGTCACTTGATGACCATCCTCATTATCATTTACTTGGAACCCATGAGACATGCTATTTAAAGTTTTGCTCAGTGGGTTCAACGCTAAACAAAACCATAATGCACTGAAGAAGTCTCCTTGGAATATACCCGTCGTAATGCGTATTGATCTAGTTATCCTTGGTTGTCCATGATCAAAATACTTAATTCTTGTACCCCAAAGCATCATCGCACGACTTAGGAAGTCAATGATGCGTGGACAAATTTTGTATACTTTTAAGACTTCAAGCAAATAGGCATGTGGTACGGAAGGGAACGCTTGCTTGTAGTCAATGTATGCCATGTGCAAGTTCCTTTGGTGTTTAGGAGCTTGCATCATGGCAACAGCGTCTATGGTGACTAGATCTTTACTGCCTCGGGAGTTTTTACAACATCCTTCTTGTTCTTCTGTAAGGATGTCATTCTCGTCGCAGTGAGAATATACCTTATCTGCTATGATTGCTGTAAGGCATTTATATATTGTTGGAAGACAGGTTATCGGTCGAAATTCAGATGGATTTTGAGCGTCTGGTTTTTTAGGCAACATATACGTAGTACCCTGCAGCATTAAGCCTGGCATCAGATCCGGATGTTCGATGATCTTCTGAAAACACCGTGCCAACGCAGGATGTACACTAGTCAGGTACTTGTACCAGAAATTGTGCGCCATGTCCGGACCTGGAGCTTTCCAGTTACATGCTTTTTTCAAAGCCGCTGAAACATCTAAAGCTGTGATGTTCGTCAACTCCATTTCAGGGTTATTGCTTGCTCTTGCTTTCTCTAGTTGAAACCACGCAGTGTCCAAATTGCTTCTGTTAGTTTTTCCCCAAACATCTGACCAATAGTTAGTCATGTCTTCCAATTGAGGGACTTCGGTGTCTTGCTGGTTATTTTGCTTCACACGCAGTTCACGATAGAACCTTCTTTCATCTGCCTGAAAGGTTCGATTTTGTTGCCTTCTTGCACTACTTTTCTTGTACCGACGCAGTCTAGCAGTAAGAACATCAAGTCTTTGCCGCTGGGAGGCTATAATATCATCCAATATTGCTGGTGTCAATGTCTCGATGTACCGAGGGTGGATGATTTTAATAACATGGTGTATCAGCTTTCTGGTTCAATTTCCTTTCTTATATTGAGTCAGTCGACCCAATTTGCACCTCACTTTGCTGACATCCATATCCAAGCTGATCTTCCATGGCGGATCTTGCTCCTGTCTTGGGGCGAAGACTGCATTTATAGGCCTAGTTCTGCGGCCCAACGTTCTAACGGTTGCCACAGCTGCACAGTATACAAGAGTTTGCACCTCTAACGCATTTTGTGTTGCGTTCAAATGCATAGGTAAAACCTTGCTGTTCAGGTATTCTGTTAGTGCACGCAGATCATTTGTGATGTTCATCTTGGGCAGTGAATGCCTTTGTGTTGGTTCTACATGTCTGAACTCTAGTCGAGCATGACCAAAATTCCTTTCAAGGTGCTGTATATTTTCTGGGACTTCGCTGTTTATATTATCGTTTATAATATCCGGATGTGGTTCTAGTCCATCCGGTACTTGATGTTCATCATCCCTAGCACCTATGTCTTCAACTGCAATCAAGGTTTCGTTTTCCACATCTTCCAATGGAAGTTCATCAATAGGAAGCTGCTGTTCCACTTCCATTTCGATGGCAGCTATTTCAACAGCCGAAAGCAATTTTTTTACAGATATTGAGCGTTTTTGATCTGCTAGATTCTGCTCATTTATTCTTGTGGCTAGCCCTGAGTACTTAAGTAAGAAGAGACGATGATGTTCTCTCCTTACACTTTGCCCTCTTTCCTTTGCCAAAAAATAAAAGCGCATCACATCTCTGTTCATATGGGATGTCCATTTTAATCCCTTCCTTGGTTGTTGATGTTCGGCTTCTGGCACTGGTTGTATTAGTCCATCTACCTCCGGAGGATGTGGTGGTGCTGGATCATCACCAGGTTGAGGAAGAACATCAATTGCCACTGCTTGTTCGTGTGACGCGGCTTCCTCTAACTGCTGTTCATTGCCGATGTTCTTCCACTCCATATCAACCTGCTGTTTAATCTCCATTGCTCGATATTCTGAGATGAGTAGATTAGTCCTGATGTTCTTCACCTTAGCGATAAGATCTCTCAATGCGACTTTCTCTATTTGAGGATACTTTGCGGCAAATTTCGTTCTGAAATTTTGTCCTTTTTTTGCGTGATGTTTCAAATTTCGCACTTTCATAATAGAGACGCATCAATTCCTCATTCATTGTGGTATCCCTCTTGATGCTCTCCCACGGTATTTCTGTTGAAGTGGTTGGCTGCAAATAGCTAACGCTGGCCAAATCATCCTCAGCAGACGCAGTTGATGTTTCACTGCTTACCGTATGTCGCAGATGTTCTTGCTGGCCAGCTGTTTGATTAGTGAAATCTGCCTGACCATTTCGCAGCCCACCATCACCACTGTCCCGCATGCTGTGGCCCCCAGCGGAGGCTCCAGGGGCGCACAGTGGGGTGAAATCGGAAAACGAGGTTCAAAATGACATTTAGAACGAAATTTTGCACCGATTTCAGTTTTCTCTTTTTTGAATAACTCAGAACTAAATTCTTAAAAAAATGGTGTGAGTAGATTTTTCATTTTGTTGTTTATTTAGTTTTTATGTTAATGCAAACAACGGGAAAAATGTCGATTTTTAAAATTTTATTTTTTATCTTCAAGATACAATTTTTCTTATACGTCTCGTCTCTTGAGTTTAATGCACAAGGGTATGGGAAACATAAAAAAAATTGTCAACTTGCATATTTAATTAATATAAACAAATTGTGTTAACAAATAATCAACATTACAGGTTATTCGCCTTTGAAGTATACAACAACGGCCATACCACGCTGGAAACACCAGTTCCCGTTAGATCACTGAAGTTAAGCAGTGTTGGGCGCGGCTAGTACTTGGATGGGTGACCGTCTGATACTACTGCATTGCTGTTGGCGGTCGTGGGTGTGGTGAGCCCACACTTTTAGTTATTTACTACAAGATACTATCCATCTAGAAACACTACCCGAATCGGGAAGTGTCACGTCTATCCCTAGAGGCTCGCCAAAAGGGAAATGGCTTAATGGTATAAAAAAAGTATATTACTGCCCTGCAATCGCTAGCGTTTATCGTTAAAATGGTGCGTGGACATGAAAATGTAAGATTACTTGTTATTTGCTCATTTTATAAACAAATTATATAAAAAAATGCACATTTTGGGCGATATTGACAGGAAAGAAATCATTTTTTCTTCTCACCTTGTTGAAATTACATTGCCAATGATTTTTTCTGAAAAAAAAGCTTATAGTCCATCAATAATTGTTCATTTTATAAACAAAATATATAAACAAATGCACACTTTAGGGTATTTTAGGTGAAAATAAACCGTTTTGTCTTCTGTATTTGCTAAAATTATTTTGGCAATAACGTTTTCTGGAAACTTTTTTCCCACCCATCAATATTGGTTCATTTTATAAACAAATTATATAAACAAATGCACATTTTAGGGTATTTTAGGTGAAAATAAACCGTTTTTCTTCTGCCTTTGCTAAAATTATATTGGCAATAACGTTTCCTGGAAACTTTCTTCCTACCTATCAATATTGATTTATTTTATGAACAATTTATATAAACAAATTTACATTTTTGTTGTTCTTAAGCGAAAAGGAATAATTTCTTCTTTTGACCTGGCTAAAATTACATTGCCAATGACTTTTTCGGAAAGAATTTTGTAACCCATCAATAATTGTTTATTCTATAAACAAATTATATAAACAAATGCACATTTTAGGGTATTTCAGGTGAAAATAAACCGTTTTTTCTCCTGTATTTGCATTTTATGAACAATTTATATGAAAAAATGCACTGTGTGATTTGAATGATTTCTCTTTGTTTTCAAATCACTGAAATTTGTATACACTTACATCATTTGTTACAAATTTAATAGATTTCATTTTGTAATCGAACTGCATCACACAATATCACTGGCATTTTTTAATATAATTTGTTCATAAAATGAACAAATATTGATGGGTGGCAACAAGTTTTTCAGAAAACATTATGGCCAACATAATTTTAGTAAATAAAGAAGACAGAACGGTTTATTTTCACCTAAAATAACCTAAAATGTGCGTTTGTTTATAAAATATACAAATATTGATGGGCTAAAAACTTTTTTTAGAAAAAATCATTGGCAATGTAATTTCATCAAGGTCAGAAGAAAAAATTATTTCATTTCGCTTAAAAACACCAAACATGTACATTTGTTTACATAAATTGTTTATAAAATAAACCAATATTGATGGGTGGGAAAAAAGTTTCCAGAAAACGTTATTGCCAAAATAATTTTAGCAAATACAGAAGACAAATCGGTTTATTTTCACCTAAAATACCATAAAATGTGCATTTGTTTATATAATTTGTTTATAAAATAGACAAATATTGATGAATTAGAAACTTTTTCTTATAAAAAATCATTGGCAATGTAATTTCAGCAATGTGAGGGGAAAAAATTCTTTCTTTCTGGTCAAAATCACCCAAAATGTGCATTTGTTTATATAATTTGTTTATGAAATGAACAAATAACAAGTAATCTCAAATTTTCACGTCCACCCATCGTTCTAACGATGAAAGCTAGCGATTGCAGGGCAGGAATATACTTGAAAAGCGAATAACCTCTAATGTTGATTATTTGTTACCACAATTTGTTTATATTAATTAACTATGCAAGTTAACAATTTTTTTATTCTTCCTATACCGTTGTGCATTAAACTCAATAGACGAGACGTATAAGAAAAATTTTATCTAGAAGATAAAAAATAAAATTTACAAAATCGACATTTTTTCCGTTGTTTGCATTAACATAAAAATTAAATAAACAGAAAAATAAAAAATCTACTCTCACCACTTCTTTAAGAATTTAGTTCTGAGTTATTCAAAAAAAAAAAGAAAACTAAAATCGGTGCAAAATTGCGTTCTAAATGTCATTTTGAACCTCGATTTCCGATTTCACCCCACTGTGGGGCGCCCCGACGATCCTCGGGTAGCGACAAGCGTTTCAAAATTTTTTTAATACTCTCCATTTATGAGTTTTGGTGTTCCTCATAGTCACTTTCCTCTTCGTTCTCTGCCTGTCTGGCATGGGAAACCCTGTCAGTAGCAATGCTAAAGCCAACATAGCCGTCAAATTCATGAGAGGAGAGCTCAAGCCCTACCGCGACGACAACGCGAGAACACCTTCGGTAGGGCGAAAATTATTATTATTATTATTAATATTATTTATACTCAAGCCATTTCCCTTTCGGAGTAGGCGTGACTTGCTCGGTGGTAAAATAGTAATTACGTATAGATATTTTAGATTGATCTAGAATTCTCGTGTTATTTATTTAAATGACACGTTCGTTCTGCAACACTGCTCCGACCCAGGTTGCGGATCAATCTCTCTAGCGATCACCTTAAGTGAAGAGCCTCACAAAATTGTTATGTATGATTCCCCGCGTTGGCCCATTAGTATCCAAGGTCTTTGTTTCAGGCGTCATTCACTCTATCGTCACTCTGATACAAACTTTTTGCCGCCACACTTTTCTGTCCTGGCATACTACTCTAGCTTCCTTCGCTTCCATGCATTTTTTCATACAAGCTCTTGTGCTTCTGTGGCTTCTTATGTCTCTTCGGAATAATGTCTCATTTACAAATTTCAACCATTCTTTCGGCGGTCTACCTCTGAGCATTCTGCCATTTACTTTACCTTTATACACTTGTTTGGTCAGTCGTTCATCTTTCATTCTTTCAAGATGTCCGAACCATCTCAACTGATTTCTTTCCCATATGTCAACTAGCGTGTCTCCTGTCCCACATTTTTTGAGGATTGTCTCGTTTCAGACTTTGTCCATCAGTGTTTTCCCGCATATTATGCGCAGAGGTTTCATGCCGATCGCAATGCTCCAATCTCATTTACGGCGAACACTTTCCGCTTCCAAATGACTAGTTAGTTATTACACCAACATTTTTTTGGCTGAGTTTTTAAGCTTCAAAGGCAGACCCCTATAATTTTTGCGCCGATAGTAGTTATAAATATTTCATATCGTTTTCTAGTGAAATTTTATCTCACTTAATGAAACTGAATTGAGAATGAACAAAGAAATAAATATGTTTATTTTTTATTTTTAAAGTCATCGCAGCTTTATTCTCGACCACCTATGTCCAAGCGGTGAGTTTCACTTCACTTAAAACAGTTTTTTTTAAATTCCTGTATCATATATAAGAGTGTTCCGAAAAATTATTTTTTTTAAATATTAGCTCATGTTTTGAGGCTCCCCAAAAAAAGAAGGTGCGTGATTCTTTTTCGATTAGATAACGTTCAGGGGTTCCGCCCACCCCTTCAATTTTCATATTGAGAATATAAGAGGAAACTCCCATTCTCACGAATAAGACGGAAAAGCGTACATTTCAATAATTTCATTGATAATATCGAATAATTTTATTTTTTATTCAATAATATAAATAATTCTATTCTCAATAATTTCAATCAAGTATTTTGCAGCATATTGATCGTGAATATTATTTATATGTATGTTTTTTCACAGATCATTTTCAATGGTCAAATGAAAAACATTCATGTTTTTTTAATAATCATTAGCTGTTTAAACAATTTGCATTTGCTTGAACATGAATTTCTTCACATTTCGTCGCAAATCACCCTATACGCTCGCAACAAAATAAACTAATAATTGTTCTATTGACGAACCTTCGATGACTTTTCATGATCGATCAATAGCGAAAGAAACGTAAGCTTGAAAAATATCAGAAATGCCCATTTTTCTCATTTATTCGAGAAAAACCTTCTTCGGTAGAAAGCAAATTAATTTGATACCTATGATGAAGCAAGGTGCTCATAAAATAAGCACAAATGGATATACCTATAGTGAATATGTTGTGGGCAAAGCCCGGAGTGCGGGCAAACCTAGGATTGACCGGTCGTTTCGCAGATTGCCCGAGCGGTATCGGGCAATGTACGAAACACTGCTTCACTTCGGGCTTTGCCCAAGGCGTCCTTGGTCAATCTGCGGAGTGCCCCTGTCGCAATGGGCAATGTACGGAATGGCAAAACTATTTTTGATTAGTATGTATTTTACTGATCCTGATGCCGATTTAACTTTCTTAACAAGATTCGACCTGTTATAGATCTATTATAGTATATAACCCGGCGGAAAAATTATATTTAGTGAAAAAATTGGGTGTAATTTTCATTCATTTTATTCAAATAATGTTTAAAATGAATTAAAATTATATATGACAAAAAAATAATTAATAAATTTCATGCGAACCCTTAAGCAATTTGAAAAAAAGGTTCGAAATATTATTCCAATATATGTAAACTTTATTATTCAAATTTTGACTCTTATCTTACAATATTAATTCGTACATGCGTTTTTTCTCCGGGTTTCAGAAAGCAAGAAAGATTCTTCACAATACCGTATTATTTTTAAATTTAATAATTTCCATAAAAACGTAACGAAAACAATTGTGAAGAGCTTTTCAAGGAATATAATAAAATTCTGTAAATTGAAATTGAATCAAAATGACGAATATTATCTTATGTTGATTTAAATACAAAAATATGCAAATACACCAGAGCTTCGTTATATGCTCAATCTCGGGGTTGCCTGAAAATAACCTTGCGCTTATATCGCCAGCAGCGAAACGTAAACAGGCAGGGCCGCCTGAACCGTTTGCATGACATTGCGCAATCTACTAGACTGCGGAGTAATGCAGTGCGTCCCTTCATAGGCGGAGTCGCAACCGTCTCTCACCCTGCCCCCTGAGAAACTGTGGGGACGAGCAATTCTAGGAATTGCTAATATCGCCTGCAGTCGCGCGAGCATATAACGAAGCTCTGGTGTAACCCAAAAATAAAAAAACTACATTTTTACGTATTATTGCCACTTTTTAGCAATTTCCGTCCACTTTTTCATAAAAATAATCACTTATGGACAATTTGAATATTTCCATGACTTTTTTAACAATTTTTAATTGTTTAAACAAATGTAACTTATTTAAACAATTATTCATTCCCAAAAAATGTAAAAAATAATCGTATTTTCTGATTTAAATCTAATGGTTTGTCATTGTTTGTAGTATTGATTCTTTTGAAAAACATTATGTAATTATTTAAACAATTATTGATTGTTTGTTCTCAAAATTTCTGAAAATTGACCCAGAGATGTCCAGTTTTTTCTCAAATTGGTATCCTATGCTAATTTTTGTTAAATAATTATATAATTTTGATACATATCTTTTAATTTTTAATAATCTTTTCAAACAATTTTGATTTGCTTAAGCAGTTTTTTTTCGATAACTTTGAAAAAAAATAAAATATATATAATTATTTTTCTGACTGTATAGTGTATAGAAAGAATATATCAACCATTTTTTACTTGTTTTAACTAATATAATTTGTTCAAACAATTGTTTTTCCAAAAATATTTTTTAAATCGTATTATATGAATTAAACATAATATTGAATGATTTCGAGGAGTAGTAAATTCTGTTAAAAACGTGTTATTGTTCAAACAATTTTTATTCGTTAAAGCAGTTTTCTATTAAAAAATGTGGATCGATAATATAAAATATTAAACATGGAACCATTTTCGTAAAATCATTTTAATATATATTTTTAATATTTATAACAAGTACGAAAATGTAAAAAAGCAATCTGTTGAAACTTGAATCATAATTTGCATTAGTGAATGTGCTCTTCTATAATATAATTATGAGAAAGATTGTAAAAATATAAAGAAAGCAATGATAAATACACTTTTATAATTTAAATTTCATTATGACTTTCATGATTTATTTAATAATGCGCGAAAGAAGATGTAAACCATCCATACTCAATTTGAAGGAAATTTGAAGGAAAAAAAATTAATTTGATAAATTACTCCTCGAAATTATTCAATATTATGTTTAATTCAGAAAATACGATTTCAAAAATATTTTTGGAAAAGCAATTGTTTTGACAATTTTCATTTGTTTAAACAATTGAAAAATGGTTAACATACTCTTTCTATATACTATTCAGTCAAAAAAATTATTATATGTATTTTATTTGATTTTTTTTAAGTTATCGAGAAAAACTGCTGAAGAAAATCAAAATTGTTTAAAAAAATTGAAATTTATGAAAAATTAAAAGAAATGTATCAAAATTATATAATTATTTAACAAAACTTAGCATAGGATACCAATTTGAGAAAAAACTGGACATCTCTGGGTCAATTTGTAGAAATGTTGAGAATAAGCATTAAGTAATTATTTAAATAATTACATAATGTCTTTTTTTCAAATTACTACTCCAAACAATGACAAACTATTACATTTCAATCAGAAAATACGATTATTTTTTACATTTTTTGGGCATAAATAATTGTTCAAATAAGTTACATTTGTTTGAACAATTTAAAATTGTTTAGAAAGTCATGGGAAATATTCAAATTGTCCATTAGTAATATTTCAAACCTTTTTTTTCAATCTGCTCAAGGGTTCGCAGGAAATTTATTAATCATTTTTTTAACCCTTAAACTGCACCGTGGGTGACAAACACCCAGAGCCAACTTTGGCCTCTAATATTCTATGTTAAATTCGATATAATGGGATATGTGCCGACATCTGGCGGTTGTTTGTGAGTGTATTACTGAGTACAGTACATTTTAGTACTCGCTTTCCCTTACTTTTATGTAATATTAGACTTTTATGTATCAATCAATTGATTTTAGCATGGAAAATACACTGTTTGTTTTTGGTCAAAAATTGAATTTTCATTTCGCAAAATAAATACCTTTTTTGAAAAAAATTATATCGTTATAAAACCAACGAGATGTACAAAAAGACGTATAATTCTACATCCCATCCAAATTTGGTGATAAAATATTGAAATCTGGCTCAGTTATACAAGTTTAAATATCTGGGTGTCAAACACCCACGGTGCAGCTAACGTAATTATTTTGAGGTTGCAGTTTAAGAGTTAATTATAATTATTATATATAATTTTAATTCATTCTAAATATTATTTGTATAAAATGAATGAAAATTATACCTAATTAAACAGATCGAATCTGGTTAAGAATGTTAAATCGGCATAAGAATGAGCAAAATACATACAAATCAAAAATAGTTTTGCCACTCCGTACATTGCCCATTGCGACAGGGGCATGGCACTCCGCAGATTGACCAAGGACGCCTCGGGCAAAGCCCGAAGTAAAGCAGTGTTTCGTACATTGCCCGACATCGATCGGGCAATCTGCGAAACGACCGGTCAATCCTAGGTTTGCCTGCACTCCGGGCTTTGCCCACAACAAATACACCAACAGTACTTTGGAGCGGTATTTGCATTTGCTGAAACCATTTTTTCGAAAAAATATAAAAAATTTACACCTTATCTGAGTAACTTCAACTACATATTTCGAAACGAAAATCAACACGAAAAATTAACTAATTATTTTATTTTATTCAGGAAAATTTAAAATTTGGTCGAGAAAAGTATTCAAACAAATGAAAATTCTTAAAACAATTATGCGTAAGAAATGAAAAATATCATGATAGGAGAAGCTTATAAGATTTGTTAAATAATTGACAAAGGAACTACACTTTCGCTCCTTATTGCAGACAAAAGTTACATGTTTACAACAAAAAATTGTTTCAACAATTAAGAACAAATTTGATCCATTGCTGTGATTTTTTATATTACTTAATTGAAGGGACGGATCGAAGAACGGGATGTGCGCTCGAGCGCCCCTGAACGTTATGCGATTTCCCGACAATTCGCGCTTGTTCCGTTCGCCCGTGTTTACATTAAAAAGTAAGGTACAAATCGTTGATTCTCAGAGATTTTCCAGTGAGAAACTTGTTCCGTAGGGATTAACGAATAAACCTGCGCAAGCAGCATATTATTTCGTGTTGTATATCACAAGATATCTTTGAGGTAAGTGTGTAAAATTTTCAACATTTCTCATACACAACCTATATGCAGTAACGGCAATTGTTTCCTCAGCGCGCATCATTTCGTTTTACTAAGCTCGTGATATCTTGTGATATGCAAAACGAAATGACATGCTGCTTGCGCAGATTTATTCGTTAATCCCTACGGAACAACTTTCTCACTGGAAGTTCTCTGAGAATTAACGATTTGTACCTTTTTACATTCTCATTCATGAGACTGTATTGTATTCGTCCAAATTTTCGATCTCTGGTTTTTAACGGATCTTTATGTTCCGGCACTCCCAGAGTCCGAAAATCATAAAATTTTGTCGGTGTCTGTCTGTCTGTATGTCTGTCTGTATGTCTGTCTGTATGTCTGTCTGT
>CAKNXH010058276.1:0-13119 GCA_932178445.1 Andricus quercusramuli | reverse complement strand
CAATTTTCGATTGAAAATTATTTTTTGTATTGAAAGCTTATATTTTTTAATTAAAAATTCGAATATATTTTAGAAAGTTCTTTTTTTTTTGCTAAAAAATTCAATAATTTGGTAGAAAATTGGTTTTTTGATTTGAGAATTAGTTTCTTCAAATGAAAATCTAGAAATTCCATTTTTGGTTCAAAACTGATCTTTTTTATTTCGAAATTTTTTTTCTCTATTGACTAAAAAATCTTTTTCGTTTGAAAACTCAACTCTTGTTGAAAATTCGTGTTTCCGGATTAAAGATACAACTGTTTTGTAGAAAATTTGAATTTTCCCTGGAAAATTCAATAGTTTGATAGAGAATTCAACTAATTAGTAGAATTTTGAACTACTTTGTTAAAAAATCCATCATTTCAGTTGAAGTTTTTTTTTTTAAAAGCTAGGTTTTTTAACTAAAAATTTTAATTTTTGGTTGAAAATTAACTTTTTAATTGAAAATTTATATTTTTGTATTGAAAAATAAACTGCATTGTAGAAAGTTCTTCTTTCAAGCTTCAACATTAAACAATTTGGGCGAAAATTCAGTTTTTTCGATTGAAAATTAATTTTTTGAAACGAAAATGTAACTATTTGATTTTTTATTGAAAATTGATGTTCTCAATTCAACAATTGAACTATTTTATTCAAAAATTATCACATCTGTTGACAATTTTAAATTGCGAAATTTAAAAATAAATTTCTTGCTCAGTTACAGTTTCTTGAAAATGTGCAAAAAAAATGTTCTTTTTTTATTGAGGCATATGCACATATTTAAAAAAAAGTTGAATATGTCGGACTTGAAATTTATTCAGCGTGAACCAAAGAAACATTTTTTTATTTTGTTTTTTCGGAAAAAAATTTTGTCGTGAGTTAGGCTTTTTGGGATTTCACATATTTTTTGCGATTTTGGAAGTTTTTAACACCACGAAGAAAAGCGTTTCCCATGAAGAAAAAATAATGACCTGTTTCTAAGGTTCAAGCTGAAGAAATTTAAGGTTCGGATCAATCCAAAAAACATGTTTTAGTACATTAAAAAAATGTTTAATAAGGCAAATTTTTTTTTGATTCATTACAATTGTTAAATGTAAATTTAAAAAAGAGAACAGAAGATATTTACCGATTGAGAAATTTGTTTCTTCACTTATTTTGGATGTCAACCCACAAATTGTTATCCCTTAGATCAAACGATTCGATTAAATTCAGTATTTTTATTTCACTGTACTAAAGAGAGTAGTTTTAAATTTACATTGAAAGTATGCAATTTTTAAAAATAGATTCTTCAAGATCAGAAATCATTGAATTTTTTAAAAAAATATAACATTTTTTATCAAAAGATTGTTTTTTCTTTTCGACATGTAAAAATAAATTTTTAAACTTTCCCCTATTTTCCCCCTTTTTCGTGAGCAAATTACCCTATTTCCCCTTTTTTAAGCTCCTTCTGCGATGTGAACCCTGCAATATATTTAAATGGTTCCGTACTATGAAATATTATTCCTGGGAAAAACTTGAGATACTTGGAAAAAACCTGAAATCAGGGAATTTTTTCTAGGGTGTGATTAGACAACCTGTACCAACACCTCTAATGCACATTGGTCACTTTTATTCACCTTTTCGATTAGAAATGAGTCACTTTTGGTAACTCTTTGCATTCAAAAAGGTCAATTTTTTAAAGTAAAATTTAAAGTTTAAAATTATAATTATTTTATTGCACTTGTAAAAGATTCTATATTAAATTGTTACAAATTTATAATTTTGGTCTTTAAATATTAACGGTCAGAGAAACTGAAAAATTAGTCTGGGAAAAGTCAGGAAATTTTGAAAATTAAGTTTTTCGGCCAGTCTGTTGGAAGGATGTCGGCAATATTCCTGCTTACCCTACTTCATAGGAGATTTCTTAATTTCTGATTCTCATTTTTCGTTTATGATATAAATCTAAAATAATTTTTCCTATTTTTTTAGCCAAACTGTATGAAACGTGTTGTTAATCCAGCATTATCGGCGGTTCAACAAAGAAGGTACGCCAGTACGTTGGATGCAGATATAGTTGTTATCGGTTCTGGGCCAGGAGGATACGTAGCAGCTATTAAAGCTGCCCAACTGGGTATGAAAACAGTTTGTATCGAAAAGAACCCAACGCTAGGAGGAACTTGTCTCAATATAGGATGCATTCCGTCCAAATCTTTGCTCAACAACTCCCATTATTATCACATGGCTCACAGCGGAGACTTGAACAGTCGAGGAGTCATAGGTATTTTTGAAATTCTAACACAATGCAGGGTGTCTGGCGGACTAGGAAATGGGGAATTTTTTTAAACTGAGTAAGCCTTTTAAAGCAGAGGCGTCGGAGCCCCAGGGGGCAATGCCCCCCGCCCAAGAAATCGACTAAGGAGGGGCAAAGTATTAATTTGCCCCCCTCTGAAATCGAATCATTAAATCCATCGAATCGTTTGAATTTTTCCAAAAATCTATCTGAAATCTTCGTGAAATAATTTAATTCTTAGTGAAATATTTAAAATCTATCCGAAATCTTTCGAAAATCATTGAAATCTCTGGGAAATTTTTTAAATCTATCTGACATTTTTGCGAAATATTTGAAATCTTTATAAAATTTTGGAAATCGTTGGAAAATCATTGAAATCTATGGTAAATTTTTCTGAAATCTATAGAAATCTTTGCGAAATATTAGAAATATTTTATATTTGTGAAATTATTGAAATCTTTCGGAAATCATTTAAATCTATCTGAAATTTTTGCGAAATATTTGAAATCTTTGTGAAATCTTGGAAATCTGTGGAAAATCTTGGAAATCTTTGGAAAATCATTGAAATCTTTGTGAAATCTTTCTGTAATCTTTGGAAATCTTTTTAAATCTTTGCGAAATATTAGAAATATTCTTTCAATATTTGTTCTTTATTCATAATGTGTCCCCTAAGGGTTTACATGACTTCCATTTCTTACAACACTTCCTTCTACATTTTTTATAAAATCTTATCCTTACTATTTACAATTATTTACACCTATTTACATAAAATCTTATATCGAACGCCTTAAATCAATTTTTTACGCTAGCGCAATTTGGGACGTGTTAGCGAACGAGTGAGCGAGTGATCGAAAGCGAGAGTGCAAGCGAGAGAGAGAGAGCGGTAACGCAAACGCATCTTAATCTACTTATGCTATTACATAATTATTACTTACAAATCTTTACGCTTCTTATTTAAGCGACTTCCGTTTCCTTTTTCTTTCACTTCTCTAGTACCTCCATTTTACCATTCTTTGCATCCATTCTTTCATTCCTCCCCTAGCATCCTCTAACTCCTTCATCCACTCTTCCCCCAAACCATCCTCCCCTAGAATCTTTACCACATTCTCTTGCCAGGTTCCTTTATCTTCCATTCCTCTCCTACACCCTTCCCATACATGCTCCCATGTTTCCTCTTCCCATTCACATATTCTGCACTTCCTGTTATCTTTCTTCTCCCAATACATACTTGCCCTTACCTCGTTTCCCAATCTAAATCTTGCTACTCTTGTCCATCTTTTCTCTCCCCATCCCTTTTCTAAATACTTTGGTACTCCTTCCTTTTTTATCATTTTATACCATATATTATATTTTGATTCCTCAATCATCCCCCATCTTTCTATTAATTGTCTTTCTCTCTCCCTTTTTTCCACTTCTTCATAGTTGACTCCAGTCCCGTCTTCTATATCTCTAGCCTTAAAGAACTCCCTCCTTTCTTCCTCCCATCTCGTTAATTCAATCGCCCTCCCTCTTCTTTCTTCTACCTCCATCAAACACCTTCTCGCTAACTCCCCTCCCTTTCCCTCCCTCAGCTTTGTCTCAAAATTCCATGCCCTCTTTCCCGCTCTAGTACTTAATTTATCCCTTTGCGCTTCTTCTCTCACCATATATCCCGGCGTCCTCCAGTCTACCCCTAGCGTCCACCTTATATACCTTTCTTGTAAACTTTCAATCTCTTTCCTTTCTTTCCATCCCCATATCTCTGCTCCATAACCTAATACCGGCCATACCAGCGTATCAAATAACCACATTCTCCTTCTCCAATTTTTTTTAAATCTTCTTTTTCCTATTGCCCATATCTGTTTCATTACCCCTGCTGCTTTTTTTTATCCTTTCTCTTATATGAGCTCTATGATCTCCATTTGCTTGCAAGGTATATCCCAGATACTTAAACTCTTTTACTTCTTCTAATTTTTTTCCCTTCCATCTTTCCGTCCATTCTTTTTTTCTTCCCCCTCCTTTTCTAAACCTCATTATCTTTGTCTTTTCTACATTTAAATTCAACTTCTTTCCATCTAAGTATCTCTCTAATCCGGTAATTAAGCCCACCATCCCTTCTTCATCCTCTGCCATCAACACTATATCGTCTGCGTATGCCAGTGTATATATCTTTTCGTTCCCTATCCTAACTCCTCCCCACCCTTTTCTCTTCATTTCTTCTTCCAAGTCTGATATTAATATATTAAATAAAAGCGGGCTCAGAGGACATCCTTGCCTTACCCCTCTCACCAACCAGAAACTATCTCCCACTTGCTCTCCTACCTTTACCTTGCTTTTTGTCTCTCTAAAAATTTCCGATACTCTATTTATTAATCCCTGTCTTATCCCCTTTTTCACCATAACTTTTTCTATCTCGCCTCGGTCTAATGAGTCAAACGCCGCCTTCAAGTCCACGAACACTGCTATCATTGCCCCTTTCTCCCCACGGTGTTCCTGAACCAACTTTTAATGCAAGGTCATATCACATCCAATTTTCTTGCTGGATTCGATTAAGGGGCTCAAAAATAGTGTGCAAAAAAATTTTAGGCCAAATCCCCCGAGCCGTTTTTGAAAAAAGTGTTTTTTATGGTTAAAAATCAAAATTTTCAAAAAAATGTGCTGCATTTCCAATTTTTTCACTTTATTTAACGTAATATGGTATCTAAATATAATATCAGTCCATATCAAAACTGAAACAAAAAATAATAATTTATTTTGACGTATGTCGGACATTGTATTCTTGTACAGCTTTTAGTATGTTACATGGGTAATGAGGGTGTTTGCTCGAAACTTAATATTTAGCCCAGGTCGTTTTAAAATCCGAATGGAAAGATTCCATGGCTTCTTCACTC
Organism: Andricus quercusramuli; assembly: GCA_932178445.1. Classification (NCBI taxonomy): domain Eukaryota; kingdom Metazoa; phylum Arthropoda; class Insecta; order Hymenoptera; family Cynipidae; genus Andricus; species Andricus quercusramuli. Next base: position 7,965 of record CAKNXH010058276.1, on the reverse strand, counting down.
TAAAATCCAAGGCCTTTTTCCAATTCACGACAAAAATCAGGGACATGAAAAAAAAATCGCAAGAACTTTAGGTGTAATTGAAATTTCCAAATCACAGTAACTTTGCTTAAACTCAGATATACAATCTACGTATTCCAGGTGTAATGTTGAAGAAACAGAAGAATCAACGACTGATTGAAAAGCATTAAAGCACCTGACATATTTCAAACAACCAGTGCTACATATTACACCCAATAAGTCGACTTTTTCAAATAGCATTTTTCAAGAATTACCTGCGAATGCTGGAATCCCATGTAAAAACTCGCGAGTAACATTACACATCCTAGCCCATTGGAGACTGTCATCTTCGAACTCCGTGAGCAGGCGTTTATACATTTCATTCACAACCCCGAGCGTCAGATGTATTTTTGATGGTGGAATTATCTCTAATATTTCCGTGTTAGCGTTTTTTGAGAATATTATAAGAGTATTTGTACACTTCCATACTTCTTTGCAGATGATGTTGTACTTCCTCTGTCCTGCCACGCAAAAAAATTCTCCTTACAATTTCCAACAGTTCTGTATTCCCCACACGCGTTTAACTTATCTTTTGATGCAGTGCACCAAGTGCAAGGAAACCTGCTTGCGTGTGACATGATGCCCGTCCACACGTTGGCAAGTTTTAAATCAGTTGCTATTGCCCCTTTTAAATCCTTCAATTCTAAGAGTGACCACAGAAATATTAGAAATAATCCCACCACCAGGACTACATCTGATGCTCGGGGTGGTGAACAAAATTTATAAACACATGCTGACGGAATTCGAAGATGACAGTCTCCAATTGGCTAGGATGTGTAATGTTACTCGCGAGTTTTTACATGGGAGTCCAGCGTTCGCAGGTAATTCTTTCAAAATGCTGTTTGAAGAAATCGACTTATTGCGTGGAATATGTAGCATTGGCTGTTTAAAATATGTAAGGTGCTTTAAGGCTTTTCAATCCGTTGTTGGTTCTTGTTTTTCTTCAACATTACACCCGAAATACGTAGATTGTATGTCTGAGTTTAAGCGAAGTTACTGTGATTTGGAAATTTCAATTTCACCTAAAGTTCACGTGGTTTTTTTTGTCCCTGATTTTTGTCGTGAAGTGGAAAAAGGCCTTGGATTTTACAGTGAACAAATCATGGAATCTGTCCATTTGGATTTTAAAACGACCTGGGCTAAATATGAAGTTTCGAGCAAACACCCTCATTACCCATGTAACTTACTAAAAGCTGTACAAGAATACAATGTCCGACATACGTAGGAATAAATTATTTTTTGTTTCAGTATTGATATGGACTGATATTATATTTAGTTACCATATTTCGTTAAATAAAGTGAAAAAAATTGCAAATGCAGCACATTTTTTTGAAAATTTTGATTTTTAACCATAAAAAACACTTTTTTCAAAAACGGCTCGGGGGACTTGGCCAAAAATTTTGTTGCACACTATTTTTGAGCCCCTGAATCGAATCCAGCAAAAAAATTGGATGTGATATGACCTTGCATTAAAAGTTGGTTCAGGCACACCGTGTCCCTTTTAATCCTCTTATTTACTAAGTAGTTCAGAACATATATATTGTCCATTACCCCCATCCCTTTTCTAAACCCTGTCTGATTCGGTGGCTCTATCTTTTTCTCCACAACTTCTTTTTTTAACCTCTCCGATAAAACAGTCACATATACTTTATACAGTGTTGGCATTAGTGTCACTCCTCTATAATCTTTAACCTACTTTCCTGTGCCTTTCTTCACTATTGGTATCACTACTCCTTCTTTCCATAACTCTGGCCACCCCTCTCCTCTCCATACTCTATTGCACATTATCCACGCCCATTCCTCTAATTCTGTCCCCCCATATTTCCATACTTCATTTGGAATCTCATCTATACCAGGTGCCTTTCCATCTTTCATCATCCCTAATACCTTGACTATTTCCTCTCTTGTAATATCCTCCTCCTCATCTGTTTCCCTACCATCTCTCCCTCCTTTCCTAACTTTCCTCTCTACCCCTCCTAGTAATTCCATAAAATATGTTTTCCATTCTAACATCTCAATATCCTGGTTTACTCTTTTCCTTCTTCTTCTCTCTTTATTTACCACCTTCTAAACCTCTTCTTCCGTCCTAGCCTTCTCCACTTCTTCTTCAAACCTTTTATTTTCTTCCTCTTTTTTTTGATCACACATCCCAGTATACTCCTTCTTTTTTCTCCTATATTCTTCTCCACTACTTGTCCCTTTTCTCCATTTTCTTAATACCTTTCTCACTTCCTTCTTCTTCTGTTTACAATCCTCATCCCATCCACTTCTATCCCCTCCTTCACTAACTTATTTTTTGCTTGTGCACTCTAATGCTCCTTTTATTTCTCCTACCATTATTTCGATTTCCTGGTTTAAATTCCCTTCCCCCATTTTGATATTCCTGATTTTTTCTTTAAACTGTTCTCTACCTTCCATTGACCAATCCCCTCTTCCTGCTCTTTTCACTTTTGCTTCCTTTTTAGCGTTTTTGTTATTACTCATTTCTCCCTCTACCGTCACTATTACGGGAAAGTGATCCGAATCTATGTAGTTGCCTACCTCTAGTCTCTTAACCTTCTCTCTTACTTCGTCATCTACTATCACATAATCAATTACCGTTCCCCTCTTTCCTCCTGAACGTGTAAATTCCCCTTCTTCATCCCCCTCTATACTTCCGTTTAGGATAAACCATCCCATCTCCCCTAGGCTCTTCTACAACTTCTTTCCCTCCCCATTCAGTATCTTGTCTTTGGATTTTCTTCCTCGCTCTCCATCCCATTCCCTTCCTCCTCTATCTCCTGTTCTCGCATTAAAGTCACCTCCTATTATTAGCCTACTCTCATGCTTATTTTCTTCCATCAGTTCTCTCATGTCCTCTAATTTTTCCTGCATATCACCGTTCACATAAACCCCCACTATCTTCCACCTCTCTCCTCCCATATTTATCTCTTCTACTATTAATCCTTCTTTATGTTCTTTCAACTCTTTTTTATCATTCTCTCTTATACATTCGTTCCTTACTCCCATCACCATTCCTCCCATTGCTCTGCCCTTTTTATTCTTCCTCTTTGCATTTTGAACCTGCCATTTGTAACCTCTTGGTAATCTTCCCCTTACTCTTTCCCATCCCTTTTCATCTAGCCACGTTTCCATCATTACAACTACATCCCATTGTGTCAAATTTTTCATGAACTCCCTATCCTTTCTTTCTAAGCCTGCTATATTCCAGTAGCATATCCTCCATTCTTCCCTACTTTCGTTTCCTGTTTCTTTTGGTTTCTCACTATTTCTCATTTCTTTACCTCCTGTTCCTTTCTCTTCTAGTTTCCCGATACTTCATTTTTTACTAAATCTTCCCTGTCCTCATCCCAATTCCACCATACACCTTCTATCTGTATTTTCCCATACTTAACCCATGTTCTTCTTCCTTTTTTTCTTTCCTCTTCCGCTATTTTCCTTAACCTATACTGCATGTTCCTTTCTACCCATGTCAAATCATCCTCTATTCTCTCCGAGCTTCCATATAACATCCTCTTCTTTGTCATCACTTCCCTCTTATGTTCCCATTTCTTCAGTTTCACTAGTGCCATTCTCTCCCCTCTTCGTTCTTCCCTTCCTACACTTCGCACTTCCTCTATCTCTACCTTAGCATCAATCCTTTTTAGTACTTCTTCCACTCCTTCCCTCAGCTCCTTCCCCTCTAATCTTAGACCCTTTATCACTATGTTTCTTTTTCTTTCATTCTCTCTTTTTTTTCTATTCTTTGCTCTATTTTTCTCAGCCTTTCCTTCTCCTTTTTCCCACTCTCCCCACCTCCAAACTCACGGTTTGAGCTTTCAATTTTTGTTATTCTACCTTCCAACTCCTGTACCTTTTTATTAGGCTCTTCCTTCTTTTCTAGTCTTTGCTCCAACATCTGCATCCTTTTCTCTAACTTTTCCCTGTTTTCTTCCCATTTCCTCATTTCTTTCCTAAGTTCGGCCATTTCCTGTCTAATTTCTTTCTTAATTTCCTCCACCCTTTTCTCCTGCCTTTCTTCATACATCCCCATCACTTCTATCATCATTTCGCGCGTTTCTTTTAATCTTTCCATTTCCATCGGATCTTTAGCCTCATCTCTATCTCTTTCTGTCTCCTTATTTTTCTCATCCATTTTTGGATTTTTCAAGCTTGCCCCTATAACTTCCTTGTCTTCACTGCTTCCCCGCTCCTCTCTCTTCCTTTTAAAGAATGCCTCAATTGATCCCACGCTTTGAAGTCTTTGTGAAATCTTTTAAATCTATCCTAACTCCTTGCGAAACCTTTAAAATCTTTGTGAAATTTTGAGGAAATTATTGAAATCTTCATGCAGTATTTGAAATATATCTGCAATATTTTTGAAATATTCAAAAACTTTGTAAAATCTTTGAGAAATCTTTCTAAAATCTTTGAAAATTTATGCGAAATATTTCAAATATTTGATAACATTTCTCAAATTAGTGAAATCTTTGGAAATCTTTGCGACATATTCAAAATATTTGGTAATATTTGTCAAATTATTGAAATCTTTGGGAAATCATTAAAATCTTTAGTGAAACCTTTCTGAAATCTTACTGAAATCTTTCTAAAATCTTTCTAAAATCATTAGAATCTTGATGAAATATTTGAAATGTTTGTGAAATCTTTTAAATCTATCCGATATCTTTGCGAAATATTTGTGAAATTTTTTAAACTTTTAGGAAATCATTCAAATCTTTGTGAAATCTCTGGAAATCTGTGCGTAATATTTGAAATATTTTCGAATTATTTGTGAAATTATTGAGGTTTCTATGAAATTTTTGGAATATAATTTTAGTCTTTGTGAAATCTTTTTAATCTATCTGAATTCTTTTAAATCTATCCAAAACCTTTGCTAAATATTTGAAATCTTTGCGAAATATTTGTGAAATGTTTGGGTAATCATTGAAATCATTGTGAAATTTTTGAAATCTATCTATCTTTGCGAAATATTAAAAAATTTTTAAAAATATTTGGTAATGTTTGTGAAATCTTTGGGGACTCATTGAAGTCTTTGTGAAATCTTTGGAAAAGCATTGAAATCTTTGATCAATCTATTAAGATTCAAAAACTTACAATCAAGTGATTTTAAAGGGGTACCAAAGATTTCGTAGGATTTCATGGGGTCTCAAATGATTTGAGAGATTCAAACATTTTTAAAGGAATTAAAAAAAATATTAAAGATTAAAGATTTCAAGATGCCGTACAGGATTTCAAACAATTCATCGGAATTTAACAATATTTCACGGTCTTTAAAAATGTCAAAGGATTTTAAAGAATATAGCGTATTTTAATAGATTTCGAGGCATTTCATGAGGTTTAAAAAAATGTAGAATTATATAAATTTTCAAGAGATCAAACAATTTCTGAGGAATTTCAAGTGATTTGCTGAAGATTTCAGAAGATTTGAAAGATTTCGAAAATTTCAAGGAATTTTACAATATTTGAGGGATTTATAGGATTTCAAAATATTCAATAAGATTATAAGAATTTAAGGATTTTTAATAGATTTCAGTGGATTTCAAAGATTTCAAGAAATTTAAGAAGTTAGCAAAGATTTTAAGGGATTACGAAGGGCTTTGAGAGATTTCAAGGGATTTCAGAGTATTTAAAAGATTTTATCATTTTTTATGTAATTTTGAAAGATATTACAAATTTTTAAATTTTTTACGGGACTTTACTAGATCTGTGTGCACTTACTAGGGATTTCACAAGATTTAAGGGAGTTGTACTTGAAACATGTTCGAACAAGATTTGCAATTGGTATTTTTAATTTAAAAAAAATTAGTTTTCAAGGTTTTCAAAGAAGATTCAAAACTTTTAACAACTTTAGGTTTTGTTGGTGTCATTATTTTAAATAAAAAAATCATTAGATTTCAAAGAAGATTCAAAATTTGTGTGCGATTGTATGTTCAACTAGGGGGTTTACCGGAAATATCCATATAAATTTCAAAGATTTGCAATTTGGAAAATTTTGTTATGTTAGTGTTTTTTGTCAAAAATTCGTATTTTTCATTTGAGATATCATAGATTTTTCAGATTATCATTCAGAGGCATTAAATTCTCAATTTTTGATTTTGTTGGCTTTTTATACCAGAAGTCGGTAGTTTTATTCAAAAAATCATTGGTTTTCAAAAGAAGATTTAAAATTTTGGGACAATGTAAGGCTATGATAACATTTTTCACTAGACATGAGGTGTTTTGAACAAAAAATATTTGGTTTAAAAGTGGATTTAGAATCCCAAATAATTTTTTATTATGTTATAGTAGTGTTTTTGGTCTAAAATTGCTATTATTATTAAATAATCATTAGGTTTCAAAGAATATTTGCAATATTTGAATAAAAAATAGCGTAGGTTAGCTTTTTTCACCAGAAGTCGGTTATTTCAAACAAAAATGCAGTGGTTTGATTGTCTATCGTGTATAAAAATATTATATATTTATTCTGAAGTCAAGATAGCAATTTTCATCAATTATCAAAAATATTTTTCTCACTTTTCTTTTCTATTATCTTAGATATAAGATACTATGAAATCCAAAAATTTGGTAATAATACTAATTTTATATTTTAATTAAAAAAGTGCGTAAAAAATAATCGTGCTCGTGTTTGTTTTCTAGTTTAATAAAATTTGTGGTTTCTTATAAAATGTTTGCGGTTATTAATTAAAAAAAAAAAATTCCCCCTTTTTTTAAGTCCCCCTTTTTCGAAGAAAATGTCCTTCTTCCCCTAAAATTAAGCTGTTGAACCACTGTAAATCCTGCATGTTGCGTCATGCAAGCAAAAATCTTGACAATAATGGACATTGAAAAATGTTTATTATATTATATTTTATTGGAAATTTAAGAGAACATTATTAATTTTGGGAGAAATTACAAAAACACATATTTAAATTGCATCGGAAGAAAAATTGTGGTCGGGGAAAAAATTCGAATTGCCTGATCACTAGACACCCTGCAATGGCTCCTAAAATAGAAGTTCGTCTCGATCGAGGTCTTAAGTGTAATATAATTTTCTATTTCAGTGGATAACGTTAAGCTTGATTTGGACCAACTTTTGAAGCAGAAGGACAATGTAGTTAAAGCTTTGACTGGAGGAATAGCTGGTTTATTCAAGAAAAACAAAATTGAATGGGTCAAGGGTCATGGGAAGATAACTGGAAAAAATCAAGTGAGCGCCTTAAATCCAGATGGTTCAGTGGGCACAACGATAAACACTAAAAATATACTGATTGCAACAGGCAGTGAAGTTGCACCATTTCCAGGCATTGAAATCGACGAAAAACAGATTGTTTCTTCGACCGGTGCTCTGTCCCTGAACCCTGTTCCAAAACGACTCATTGTCATTGGAGCGGGTGTCATTGGCCTGGAGTTGGGCTCAGTTTGGCAAAGGTACTTTTTGCTAAAATTATTTACAGATCATTTCTCAATTTTCAACGAGGGGTTTTATCAGTCGTATTTTTGCTGTACGCTAGATTGCAAGATTAGAAGATTCCGTGGGATTGAAAAAAATTGCATAAATGTGACTGAAAAATATTGCATTTTGCGAAGGATCGATTTATTTTAGACCACTCAATAATCTCATATGAAATTACACAAAATAGCGATTCTGCATTAAAAGAATAACTTTCAGGGAGCGTGATAAAATTTGTTTTAAATACTAATATTAAAAATAAAAATCTTTTTTGGTTGAAACATAAACTTTCACATTTTTCGTCGGCAATTCATCTTTCTTAATTGAAAATTCAACAACTTAGTTGAAAGTTGAAGTTTTTTGTTGTTGTAGTCGTTCAAGTTTTATTATTTTAATTGAAAATTCATCTCTTTGGTTGAAAATTTAGTAATCTTCTTGAAAGTCCTTCTTTTTAGTTGAAAATCAATTTTTTAAACTGA
>CAKNXH010058274.1:0-12072 GCA_932178445.1 Andricus quercusramuli | reverse complement strand
GTGTGTGTGTGTGTGTGTGTGTGTGTGTGTGTGTGTGTGTGTGTGTGAGGCTGGCATGGACGCCGTGTTGCTCAGCTTCTAGAACATTCTCGAAGTTCATGATGACGTCACAGAATATTGCGCAAATGCCAGAGCCGAATTGATGTAAACAGGTTCGAGGTTATTACGAGAAAAACAAGAATGATTTATTGGTTCCTTGTGGATAAAACATTCTAGAATATTCTTGATGGCATCATCAAAATATACTACGCAATTTCTGGAAAGAATTTCTTTCGTCAACAGCTTCAAGGTTATTCAGGGTGTCTAGTGATCAGGCAATTTGAAATTCCCGGGTTTTTCCCGTTTTTTTCCCGGTCAAATATTTTTCCCCCGACCAAGTTCTAGATGTCTTTTTGTGATTTTTTGAAGTCCATGTGTACATAGAAATAGGAATTTCAACATAATATACATAGAAAAAATCTGCCTGCTGCTCGAGCACACTATTTGAATGTTCGATTTTTTGAAGAAAACGCAAAAAGTTGTTATGATAATCTTGTAGGTACATAGAATTTTCAACTCTTAAAAAAATGGTCTCAAAAAGTTTGAAAATGCTATAACTTTTTGAATTTTGATCCAAAATAGCTGACTGACGAACTTGTCTTTTTCTTTTAGGTCTTCAAAAAGTGTGTACAGATTGCAGACAGACTACAGAATACAGACAGACTACAGACAGATTTTACCTCCGTAAAAATCGTTTTTTTCTGACTTATTGGGTCTCAAAACGTAGAGATTTGATGAAACCCGACTAAGACAAATTTTACATAAAACCAATTCCTTCTCATTAGGATGAGAATGTCAAAAATTACATAAATAGGTACTTAGGATAAGCATAAGAAGGAATCTTGCGACTGTAGATAAAGTGGAAATGGAATAAAAAGAAAATTAAGTAGAAGAAAGTCGATTTTTCGATCAAATACAAAAAATTTCCGGTCATAAGCAAAATTCCCGGTGTTTTCCCGGTTTTTTCACGGTCCAATAAAAGTCCAGGGTTTTTCCCGGTTTCTCCCGGTTTCCTGGTCCGCTAGACACCCTGTTATTGTACACATTACTTGTACGTGTTATTGACGCATCACATTTTGCGTTGCAAAAATTATATCCCGAACGTGTTGATTATAGTGTAGAACGTTCTAGAACATTGTTGCATCACATGATTCAATATTGCGAAATTTCGAAAAACTAATTTTACGTGTTTCTTCGTATAGAACATTGTTGCATCATATGATGCAATATTGTGCAATGTCACGAAACTAATTTTACGTGTGTCTAGATGAAGAACATTGTTGCATTATATGATGCAATATTGCGCAATTCCGAAAAACGAATTTTACGCGTTTCTAGGTATATCGACTATATTGTTGAACTTTCTAGAACAATGTTGCATCATATGATGCAATACTGTGCAATTTTGAGAAACGAATTTTACGTGTTTCTAGGTGTTTTCATTATAACGCTTCTTTATGTCATACAATTCAACAACAACACTTGAGTTGAGGTCATATGCACTGTTAGAAATTTCCTGAAATTTCAGTCAGTTTTCCATGACTTATGTCACTGAAATTTCATAAATTTAACTTTGAAAATCATTTTGAGGCCAAGTTCATTAATTTTCAGTAACACGCAACTTAATTTTGAAGCAAAAGTTATTGAAATTTCATAAAGTTGACTCTGAAACCTATTTCAATTGCTTGTACATAAAATATTATTGGTGGCTTAATAAATTTCACTGTGGTTTACGTAAATTTTATAAGCATGCATTGAAAACGAAGTAAGTGTGGGCTTTCACCGCTAGGCGGCTACCGCTTGCTGGTGCAAGTCTTCTCGCAACCAAAGCGAGGGCTTGCGCCTTCAAATTCGGTGTCGAGTCCCTTCCTGCCCAGAGCGTCTGTGGCAGGGTCCGTCCACATTGCCATACTGATAAGTCCAGTGGCGGACCCGGGACGAAACGCACTCATTCCTTTTTATGGGCTGTGCGGGCAACTATATGCGTCTCATCGAGGCGTGGTTGCCCTGCACGTCTGTTATATTTTATATATAACGCTAGTCGTTATATAACATTTTTTATTACATTTAATAAGCCTATATAAAAATATGAACAAAATTTAAAAATAATTCATGAAACTGAATTTAGAAGTTTTGTATGTGATATACATTGAATACCCATAAGATATTCATGAAAATTTACAAAAATTTCAATAAGGCTACTTAAATTTCAGTGTTGCATGAAATTTCAATGGGGTTTTCACTAACCGTAGTGTAGAAAGCTTCACTAACATTTTCATGAAATTTCATGAACTTACTTCTAACAGTGTGCCTTTTTCATTTACAGATATATGCTTGTTGCTTCAGCACCTCTTCTATCTCTTATTTAGAAAGATCAATTTTGCTTATTACACGTTGAAGATTAAAAATATAAAAAATGAGCTAAATTAAAAATAAATATAATAAAATATTTCAAATTTTCAATCACCCACTAAAGCTGCTGTATTAGTAGATGAGTAAGGCTGGGTTCTGAACCAAAAAGTAAGACTGAGTCTGGATACGCATTATAATACCGACTATGGATCTCACTTTTGAGCCAAGGTTATTTCTTATTCCAATTAAACAACGATGACTTATTGCTTCCTTATAGATAATCATTCATTTAACATACAAAAGATGCAGGTGTACAGGTGAAATTTCATATGGAGGGCTATGTATGACATCCTGTTTTTTCTATATAAATTTGATTTAATTCTGTGAATGAGACACTAATACGAAGAGACATAAGAAGCCATAGAAATACAAGAGCCTGCATGAAAAAATGCATGGACGTGAATGAAGCTAGAGTAGTATGCCAGGACAGAAATATGTGGCGACAAATAGTTTATAAACAGAGTGACAATAGAGTGAATGATGTCTGAAACAAAGACCTTGGATACTAATGGGCCCAGGTGGGGAACCATACATAATAATTTTGTGAGGCTCCTCACTTGGGGTGATCGCTAGAGAGATTGATCAGCAACCTGGGTCGGAGCAGTGTTGCGGAGTGAACGTGTAATTTATATAAATAACACGAGAACTCCAGATCAATCTAAAACATCTATACATAACACCTACATACCCATCCACCCTATACCCATATACCGATCAACCTCATGCCTATATACCTATTTCACTACTTTCCAACCGAGCAAGTCACGCCTACCCCGGAAGGGAAAAGGCTTAATGGTATAATAATAATAATAATAACGCGGACAAACGCGAGAACATCGATTTAAATGGTCGGACCAACTCAGGAAGGACCTTCTTACCTGTTGGCAAAGAAGCTCACCGGCGCGGAGAGGATTCATGAAGAGGTTGCATGACCGTTGGGGCAATATGCACCCGGAATATGCTCATAAAACGCCTCAGTATTTGAGAGATCAGGTATCCTTCTTGCGTAAAAACGGATATGAAACTGTTTATCAACAGGAAGAGGAGCAACATCCTCCAGCGAACATTCCACCCGTTCCAGCAAGACCACCTTTGCAGATAGCCGATAATGTCAACATGAGAAGTAAGAGATCTATTCACCAAAAAGTCTTCCTCAGGATGGACAAATTAGCTGAAGCTAATACTGCTCTCCGCGATTTGCTCCCCGAAGATGTTAATCTCTGGAATCTGAACTGTGTAGTTTACGAGAAGGCGGTCTCCCTGCTTAGCGACGATAGAAGTAACGAAACTTCGGTACGTCTGAGTAAGACACGCGAGCGTATTGCACAGCTTCAGTTCAAAATTGAAACGGCGAGACGGCATGCATCAAATGTTCAGTGCGTGATTAGCTACATAACAGCAAATAAAAAGTTCACTCCAAAAGTTAGGGCACTTGCTCGAAACTTGAGGAAAGCAAATCACATGCTGAACAAGTGTAAACTGTCGACCATCAAGCAGCACTGGACGCAAAAAGTAAGATCTCTTTCAACAGCGAAACAGCGCCTTGAACGGCGAGTTAAGTGGATTCAGGAAAATTCCACCTTTTCTACTAATCCTTCCCGTCTGTTCAATAAAGCGTCATGTGTAGTTAAAAATCCGCCTAGTCGAGAAGAGATTCAAATCTTCTGGGAGCAAGTATATGGAGATACTTATCAGCTAAATGAAGACGCTTCCGATATATCACTCTTTCGTAACTTTTGCCAAAGGCAAAGGTTACAAGATCCAGAGGAAGAGTGTCCACTAATTACTGCTGAAGAAGTGAAGAAAGTTATCGCTAGAACTAAGAACTCTCCAGCGCCAGGGCCAGATAAAATCAACAACTTTTGGTGGAAGAAGTTTACTTCTACGCACCAACATCTAGCTCGTATATTTACTACTTTCTTAAACGGAGAACAACCCGTCCCGCAGTGGCTAGTGGAAGGACGCACGGTATTGATCCCTAAGGCCGGAGATTTGTCATGTCCAAAGAACTACAGGCCCATAGCTTGTTTAAACACCAGCTACAAGCTATTCACTGGCATCCTCAAAGAGAGGATATTGACATCTACCGAGCCGGTATGGAGTGCAATAGTCGAACAACGTGGATGCAAGAGAGGGCTGGCAGGTTGCAGGGAGAACCTGTTAATAGACAGGTGTATTACCCAGGACTCGATCAGGTATCGACGCAATCTGTCCATGGCTTGGATTGATTACCGTAAGGCATTCGATAACACGAACCATGAGCTTCTTATCAAGCTCCTTGAGTGCATGGAGGTGCATCCAAAAATAGTGAGATGCATAAAAGAGCTTATGCTCTTGTGGCGGACAAGATTTGTCATAACATCTGACAAAAGACAAGTGACTACAAGCTTTGTCACATATAAGAGGGGGGTCTTTCAAGGAGACTCTCTAAGTCCGATACTTTTCTGCATTTCCCTCTTGCCTCTATCTATTGTGCTCCGAGGCAAAAGCTCTGGATACCTATGTGGCCCGCCGAACAGAAGAGAATATAAGGTCAACCACCTTTTATACATGGACGACCTTAAACTCTTTGCTTCCTCAAAAAAGGACCTTAACATCCTTGTAGATGCGGTAGATAGGTATTCTAAAGCGATTGGCATGAGCTTCGGACTGGACAAGTGTGCCTGCGTCCACCTACGCCAAGGAAGACTAGAAACTACATCATCCAGTGACGATCAGGATGTTCAACTCATAGGCGGAAATACCATTCAACATCTTGGTATTGGAGAAACATATACATATCTTGGAATACCGCAAGCGGAAACCCAAAATGTGCATAACTTGAAAACGGCCCTTGGAAAAAGGTATCGCCAAATTCTCAGAAAAATTTGGGCTTCCGAATTATCTGGAAAGAATAAGATCCAGGCGACCAATATGCTGGCCGTTCCTAATCTGCTCTACACGTTTGGTGCAGTAAAATGGAACGTCGATGAGTTAAAACAACTTGACCGAAGCACACGCAAGATGATGACAATTCAACGAAGTCTTCATCCTAGATCTTCCGTACCTCGAATATATCTCCCTCGCGATAAAGGAGGTAGAGGATTGCTAAGCTTAGAGTGTCTTCATCGAAGAACGGTTCTGGCTACAGCCTGTTCAGTTCTAAAAAGCACGGATTCCCTTATGCGACTCGTACATCAACATGAAGTCGCCAATGCTGCGGTGTTTCTATACCATGCAGCAGATAGGGCCACAGAGGAGCTTGACCTCCCATTTGATTCCAGCGACATTACACATGGCCTAGCATCACTAACACCTCAGGTGCTCAAAAGTCGTATACAGGAAGCAGAGCATACGCTTCTACTAAGAGAACATGCTGAGAAACCCCTCCATGGTAAGTTCTACGGCATCCTACGTAGAGAAGAGCTCTCGATGGGTCTGACCAACATGTTTCTCAAGTCTGCTGGATTGAGATCGGAGACCGAGGGATTCCTTTTTGCCTGTCAAGACGGCGTCATAGACACCTTAGTTCACCGCGAGCGCATAATGAATATACCTGTACGCGATACCAATTGCCGAGCGTGCAAGCTAGAGCCCGAAACACTTGGACATGTTCTCAGTGGATGCTCTAAATATGCACGCTGCGCGTACATAGAGAGACACAATGCAGCTCTAAAAGTGATATATTACCATCTTAGGCATTTCTATGGTGTTGATCTATTGCCCGTCTTGCCATACGCCCAGGGGGAACTCGAGTGAGTTGTGGAGAATGATCAGTGTAAGATCTACTGGAATTTCTCATTCTCCACCACTCAACGTATCAGTGCTACGAAGCCTGACATTGTCCTCCAAGATCTGAAGAACAAGATCATTTACGTGATTGAATTCTCGGCACCAGCCGATGGTAATATCACGGCAAAGGAGGGAGAAAAACAGGCGAAATATCAAGCACTTCTTTTCGAGCTGAGTAGGCTGTACCAAGGCTACAAAGTCCATCTTATAATTCTCATAATCGACTGCCTTGGAGGTATGAAAGCTTCATTTATTAGCCAACTCAACAAGATTCCGGCTTGCCAGCGTCAGGCTCATTTCATCGCGAACCGGATGCAGAAGGCTGTTCTCCTGGGATCGCTCCATCTGGTCTGTCAGCACTGTTCCTCTTAAATTCTACAAAGATTGGTAGCTCTAAAAAAGTATCCAGAGGTGAAACCTTCATCTCCAACTGTCTTGTCTGCCGCGTAAGGTCATCCGCGGCTAGAGACCTGACTCCAGGGAACAGTGTTGCCCGATGTTATCACGCGTAAATTTCCCGCTCTTGCTTACCTTCTAGGACAGAAGGAGCAGAAGCGGATGACGTACACGTTCCAGTAGCTTTGGGATTGGTTTCTTTAAGGAATCATGATCGAAGCTTCCGGAGCCTACAACTTCTCTAAAATAATGCTTCCTTATACGCATTCCTTATACGCTCCAAAAGTGATATATTACCATCTTAGGCATTTCTATGGTGTTGATCTATTGCCCGTCTTGCCATACGCCCAGGGGGAACTCGAGTCAGTTGTGGAGAATGATCAGTGTAAGATCTACTGGAATTTCTCATTCTCCACCACTCAACGTATCAGTGCTACGAAGCCTGACATTGTCCTCCAAGATCTGAAGAACAAGATCATTTACGTGATTGAATTCTCGGCACCAGCCGATGGTAATATCACGGAAAAGGAGGGAGAAAAACAGGCGAAATATCAAGCACTTCTTTTCGAGCTGAGTAGGCTGTACCAAGGCTACAAAGTTCATCTTATAATTCTCATAATTGGCTGCCTTGGAGGTATGAAAGCTTCATTTATTAGCCAACTCAACAAGATTCCGGCTTGTCAGCGTCAGGCTCATTTCATCGCGAACCGGATGCAAAAGGCTGTTCTCCTGGGATAACTCCATCTGGTCCGTCAACACTGTTCCTCTTAAATTCTACAAAGATTGGTAGCTCTAAAAAAGTATCCAGAGGTGAAACTTTCATCTCCAACTGTCTTGTCTGCCGCGTAAGGTCATCCGCGGCTAGAGACCTGACTCCAGGGAACAGTGTTGCCCGATGTTATCACGCGTAAATTTCCCGCTCTTGCTTACCTTCTAGGACAGAAGGAGCAGAAGCGGATGACGTACACGTTCCAGTAGCTTTGGGATTGGTTTCTTTAAGGAATCATGATCGAAGCTTCCGGAGCCTACAACTTCTCTAAATAAAAATGCTTCCTTATACGCATTCCTGTATTTCTTTATTCAGTGCACATTCAACTCATGAAGAATATTCTGCATTCTAGAAAGCTTCTCGAACTTTAGGCTAAAGTGACAGATATATTATTATAGAACATTTTACAGTTAAAGTGGTTCATGTCCGTGCTAAGTTTTTAGAATATTCTGATAATGTCATCCTGACTTTTCACCTTACCAGCATTGATACTGAGCCAAATCTATGTATTTAGATGCGAGAGATCTAATACAAGAAGGCTACTGAGCCACTTTTACAAGAGGTAGATGCATCTCTACTTTACCGACATCAAGGCCATTTCAAAACTGTCACAAAATAATATTGCGCAATGGTAAGTAGCAAATTTGTCTACACGTTTCAAAGATATTCTACATGTAGTTTAATAATAATAATAATAATAATCGTATAATATAATGTTAAAAATAATCATTATTATTTAATATGTGTTCGGTTTATTGGAAGAGCTTGCTCAATTGACACTACTGAAAGACAATTGAATTAAAGCATTTATTAAAAGAACGGTGGTTCCTTCTATAATGGCTTTCAATGAAAATTGTTTGATAAATG
Source organism: Andricus quercusramuli (assembly GCA_932178445.1). Classification (NCBI taxonomy): domain Eukaryota; kingdom Metazoa; phylum Arthropoda; class Insecta; order Hymenoptera; family Cynipidae; genus Andricus; species Andricus quercusramuli. The sequence continues at coordinate 3,818 of CAKNXH010058274.1, read as the reverse complement.
AAATAACATTCATATTTAAAAAAGTTGAGGATATGGAAGGAAGATTAATAGCAGAGATGGTGATACGTATATGTATATTGGAGAATTCTGTTTCATGACTGCAAATGCATATGTGACGTGCGCCGAAGAAAGGGGGCTTACTCTCAAAAGCGAGATTTTTCAGGACGAGCGGTCGAAGTCGACCCGATAGACGCGACTTTTAGAAGAGAGGGAAGACCACGAAATCTTCCCATACCGCTTGCCAATACATTCTCACGCATGTAGCGGCGCTGCTCACGGACGGGGTATAGATGAGACGCGGAGATGTAGTGGTGAGTGGTGGGAGGTGTTTCACGAGATCTCGAGCTCTTGAGCGAAATCACGATTTCTCGGGTACCTATCAACTCAATTATTAGCAATAATAACGCTCGGAAATTTTTTTCGATGGTATCATTAAAAAGAGCAACTCAAAAACTATCGAAAGGTGTAAAAACCTCGATTTCGATTTTTCCAGAGTAAGCCCCCTTTCTTCGGCGCACGTCACATATATTGCTTTTCACGAAAGAAAAAAGGAGAAAGAACTCATTTTAAAAATATTTTACTCTTATTATATCACACGTGAATATGAAAATGATGAATATACCATAGAAGATTATGAATCCAGCCAAGACAAAGAAGCATCAAAATATTCGCTGGAACGAGTAAATTTAGAGTAGTTAGGTGAATCTTATAAGAATGTAAATGTTGATTACGTTACAATAGAAACGAAGTTTTTCTTTTCAAACTAACATTTATCACATCATCTCAATGGTTCAAGCATAAACGCCTCTGGTTTAAATAAAGAAAAGAAAGGATAAATGATAATAATATGAGTGACGAAGAAGTTGCCAATGAAAAGATCATCTATCATTTCACATGAATCAAAAACTTACCTTTCCAGAAAAATACAGTGGATAGTAAGACGAACTTTTTCGTGAATCCACTCCTCCGAAATCTCGTAACGTTTTAACTACGTTTTGCTGTTATGCTTTGTCCCACACAGATCGGTTGCTATTTTGTTTATTGTAAAACTCTCGAAACTTTTCCTCAAATTCAACGCGATTTACGATACCAACGTGAGCAGGTGCAGGTATTCAGTCGGCTACTCAGCGTTTATTAGCCGACTAGCCAGCTAGTCGGCTAACCGATTGGGTCGGCTACTGGGCTACGACACACACACACACACATACATACATATATATATATATATATATATAATTTAAAAAATAGTTAAACAACCATCGCAGGGTCCCACTAAGAGCAACCGCCATCTAAAAAATGTCAATAGCCCCCAGTAGAACCGCGGTAAATCACACCTATGGCCACGTCTCACAACCGGGAGATGGGTGGTCACAGGGCACGACGAAATCACAACGACAGGCCGGCGAAACCCTCGTGTGTCTTGTGGACACGAAGCGACCCAAGGATGACAGCTTTCTGCATCCATCTCGCTAGTGGTTAGGCATATTTTAGGCACGAGGGTGTGGCTTTAAGGTTACGAACCAGTAATAGTTTCGCACCTCCGAGAGCACCAATCGCAAGGACAGTTACTCGCACCGAATACTTTGGGTACAGTCGTTGCAGCTCTCTCTTAAGGTCTTGATACCTCTCCTCCTTTTCTTTCTCCTTTGCAGTGATGTTCTATTCGGACGGAGCCGAGAATTCGATCACGAATATAGTTCGCTTCTCGAAGTCTTGGAGAACAATGTCAGGCCTCGAGTGAGCAACGGAGACTGCTGCCCGAAAATCGTAGTTCCAGAAAGTTTGGCACTTCTCGTTTCGGACAATTGACTCTATATCCCTTGAAGCGTTCGGCAGGGCAGGGTCGCGACCAACACCGTAAGAGCGACAAAGATGGTAATAAAGTACTCTTAGGGCCGCATTATGTCTACAGATGTACGTAGTTCCTGCGTGGGTCGGACACCCAGATAGTATGTGTTCTAGGTACTCAGCTTGTGCATGACACGTTCTGCACCTATCACTGGGAACTTCTTGACATAAAATGCGGGCACGGTGGAAATGACACCGTCCTGGCATGCAAAAATAAAACCCTCTGTACCTGAATTGAGCCCTGATGATTTGAGGAAAGCAAAAGTTTGCTCCTTTGACAAGGTCTGCTTTTCTACATTTCTATACAAGTTTCCGTGCATATGCTTGTCGAGTAGGTCTTAGTGAAATTTTCCAACCTCTGCTTTCTTTACTTCGGCTTTTAGACGTGCAGCATCTAGATGGAGTAATGCACTTCCCTCACTTCTGATGTTAAAATTCAGGCCAAGGGTCTCGGCCGCGTGCTCCGCGGCTTTGTAAAGGAATGCTCCTTCGCCAATCATCTCGTGATCTCTGCCATTAGCAACGATGTAAGCTGTACTTAGAACAATTCGGTTATGAAGACACTGGAGATTCAGAAGTCCGCGTCCGCCTTGACGGCGTGAAATGTATAATCGCGGAACTGACGAATTGATATGCAAGCTTTTATGCATATACATGATCTTACGTGTGGTGACATCAAGGGCCTTAAGCTCGTTTTTCGTCCATTGCACCACCCCAAACGACTAGAGTAGAACCGGGACGGCAAGCATGTTAGTCGCAGATACCTTGTTCAACGCCGACAGATTGGAAGACCAAATCTGTCGAAGAAGATGCTTGTATCTGCTTCGGAGAGACTCCTTCACTGATGTTAAGTCCTGAATGCGGCTTGGAGGCACGCCCAGGTATGTATAGGTCTCTCCAGTGTTAAGATGTCTAATAACACATTTATCCACAAGCTCAGGGTCCTTGGGAACGCCATTAATCTTTCCTTTCTTCAGATGAATTTTGGCACACTTGTCCAAACCAAAGTCCATTCCAATCTCCTGTGTATTTCTTGACGATATTTATAGCAGATTGAAGTTTGCTTTTACCAGAGGCATAGATCTTCAGGTCATCTATATAAAATACATGAGTGACCTTATGCTCGCGCTGATTAGTGTCGCCACAGAGGTATCCAGGCGAATTTCGTAGTGCGAGAGATAGAGGCAGAAGTGTGATGCAAAAAAGCAAAGGGCTCGTGGTATCACCTTGAAAGACGCCCCTCTGGAAGGTGACGTTGTTTCGTTATCAGACGATAATTTCTAGGTGAGATAGTAAATCTAGTGTTCCAAAGAAGCATCAATCTCTCTATGCATCTCACTGTGTGTGGATGTACCTTCAAGCTTTCCAACAGACAGATGATAATTCTATGAGGTTGAATCGAATGCTTTCCGGTAGTCAATCCAGGCCATCGACAGGACGCGCTGATGGGCTGCAGCGTCTTTACAGGCACACCTGTCAATTAGCAGGTTCTCTCGACAGCCTGCTACACCTTTTTTCGAGCCACGTTGTTTGTACATCTCTCGCCATACAGGCTCAATTCGTTGAACAATCCTGTTGTTTAGGACAGCTGCAAAGATCTTATACAGTGTGTTCAAACAAGTTATTGACCTGTAATTCTCTGGGTTGGACAAATTTCCTTTTTTCGGCAGGAGTATAGTACGTCCCAACACTAGTCACTGCGGAATGGGCGTCTCCGACTTTAAATATGAGGTGAATATGCGGGCAAAATGTTGGTGTATAAAAGTAAACTTCTTCCACCAAATGATCTTGATACAATCTGGTCCAGCAGCGGAAAAGTTCTTCGTGCCTCTAAGTGCTTTTTTCACCTCCTCGGCAGTGACTGATGGACATTCCTCCTCAGATTCTATAAGGTTGTCGCATGATATTGTCAGTATCTTCTTTCAACTCTAGTGTTTTCGGGATTTTGTATACCTCTCTCCAAAAAATCT
>CAKNXH010058272.1:11816-36959 GCA_932178445.1 Andricus quercusramuli | reverse complement strand
TTCATTTTGATCATCAAGACCGGTTTTCAAATAGTGTGGTTTAAACAGTAGGCTTGTGTGAAAGTTAGCAACACGTATTTATTTTTTTTTATTTTTCCTTATGTAGCAGATTTTGCTAACCAGTTAGTAATTCGGTGCGCACGGTCCCTGCGCATCATTTTACTACAGCACTTTGTAAATACTGTTATCTTCTACAGATATTAATCCAACAAATTTACTATTTTCCCCTACCAAAATTAGTAAATAGTGCAGACTTGCAGTTTTACTACAGAGGTTAATAAATACTTCAAATGTCTTTTACAATAAATGCAATAGTTTTAACTTTTATTCCAATATATTTTATAATTCTTTAAGTAGCTACGAGTTACTATTGAGGTTAGTAAATATTATTAAAATTTGCTTTTTGCCTCTCATTGCAAAGTTCAGATAGTGAAATCTAGTGTGATTTTTAACAAGAAATACAAACAAGGGTTTCTCAGTGTATGTTAAAAACTCATCTCTTTCGGTTGAAAACCTTTTTATGTTAAATCTTTCTACTTGAAATCTTAGGAATTTGAAGTGTTTCATATTGAATTCAATACGGTATCTACATTTATTTTATCTGATAGAATTTGTTTCTTTATTTTTGTGAAAAATTATCTCATTTTCCCTCTTTTGAGAGTCTCTTTGCATTTAGTATTGAAAAGTTTGAAATCTTTTCCTAAAAGTCATTCAAGATTTATAAAATGTTGGTATTTGACTAAGATTCCATGAATCAAATAAAGTCAAATTCTCAATAAAAAGCTCAATTTAAATATTGAATATTTAACTAGAAAATAAAAGCATTTTAAACATTAGAACTCTTCTTTCAAAGTATTTCAAATGAAAATAAATCATTTTGAATTAATAAATTCATCAAACAATTTTTTGCGGTTTTAAGCAATTTCCTAAAATTTCGGAAGATTTAGAAGGATTGTATAGGACCTATAAGGTTTCAGGATAGTTTAAAGGATTCCAAGAAAGTTTTAAAAGATTCTGAAGGATTTAATAAGATTCCCGAAGGTTTCAATAATTTTAAGGGATTTTTAAATGCTCTTAATATATTTCAATACATTGTACAGGATTTCAAGAAATACACTACCGTCGGAAATTGTGCGCACGACTCGCGTGAGCGCTATTAAAAATCACTGCTGACTTCGAACCACGATATTTCGGCGAAAAAAAGAGATAGGACATTTTTTAAAAAACAGTTGGAAAGCTCATGAAATTCCACGTCTATTGGTGCCCAACAAATATTTTTTTGACTTTCTGTAAATAGTACAGCACTTGAGAAGTTCAAAAAAAAAAATTCAAGATCTTCTCAAATTTTCTACCTCAAATTCAACTTTTTGCACGACCTAGGAAAATTGTTTCAAAAATCTAAAAATTATACGACATTGAGCCTGAAGTCTTATCTTTAATTTTAGCCAAGAAAACTTAAAAAATCTTCATGGATGTCCGAGATATGATTAAAAATGTTCAATCGTATCTGAGCTCAATTTTGATCGACGATCACGGTTTTCGGCTGGTCTTCTACTCGCCTCCTTCGTTGAGGCAGGACCGAATAGGCCACGCACAGAGGTGGCGCCTAAGTGGACATTCTCCTATTCTTTAATATGGAGATAATATTAGATTCAAATAATTGTTAACAATCACAAATAACGATAAATATTTTTTTCATTCACCATAATTTGAAATAAAAATTATTAATGAAGAGAACCAAAAGTATAAGAGGCGCCACCTTAGAGCGTGGCCTATTCGGTCCTGCCTCAACGAAGGTAACGAGGAGCAGACCGGCGGCCGAGAACTGTGATCGTCGATTAAAATTGAGCTCAGATACGATTGAACATTTTTAATCATATCTCAGGCACCCATGAAGATTTTTTAAGTCTTCTTGGCTTAAATTAAAGACAAGATTCCAGGCTCGATGTCGTATGATTTTCAGATTTTTGAAATAATTTTCCTAGGTCGTGCAAAAAGTTGAATTTGAGGTAGAAAATTTGAGAAAATCTTGAATTTTTTTTTGAACTTCTCAAGTGCTGCACTATTTACAGAAGGTCAAAAAAATATTTGTTGGGTATCAATAGACGTGGAATTTCATGAGCTTCCCAACTGTTTAAAAAAAATGCCCTATCTCATTTTTTCGCCGAAATATCGTGGTTCGAGGTCAGCAGTGATTTTTAATAGCGCTCACGCGAGTCGTGCGCACAATTTCCGACGGTAGTGTATTATGGGATTTCGTGAAATTTCACGGATTTTTCCAGGGATTTTATTATAATTCAATGGATTGTAAAGATTTGAAATGATTTTCTAATATTTCAAGGGGTATCAAAAAGAATTTCATAATATTGAAGTAATTTGAATAGGATTTCCAAGATTTAAAGGATTTTCATTTTTTTTTTCTAATTTTATGGACATTTTTGTAATTGATATTGAAATAGTCATAAATCGTCTAGGACGACAGTATCTGCACAAAATCCACCGAATGCTTGTTTTTACATTATGAAATTTATAAACTTGAAACCTACAACACTAATTAATTTCAAATCTAATGCCCGTAAAAATGTATTAATTCTAAACAGCATTAAAAACTGTACATTTGAAATTACTTTTATCTGGTTGAAAACCCCCAACATAAACTTAGCATTTAAAAATCAAGAAGCTCCGAAAAAAATATATGCGAATTGTAACTTTTACATCTAAACAACTTTAGTTTAACGGCTTCAAAAATTACACTATTTCAGATTTGCGCATTCAAAACTATAATTCTAAATTGAAATTATAAAAATGTTAAGATGACAAAAATTGATAAGAGTTATCATATCAAGTAGTATTAAATGACATTCAAAGTGATTGGATAGATTTTGTTATTACAAAACAGGCGCCGATCCAGAGAAATGTCCTGAGGGTGGGGGCAGAAAATTGTATAGAAATGCTGTATATTCCATTTTTCACATTTAATATTATTTTATATTTTTTTGCAATATTTCAAATATTAATTAACAATTTTTTATTATTTTTGCCATTATGAAATCACATTCTTTTGTAGCTTTTTTTCATTTCTCAGTGAAAAAAAAGTGAAAGAAAGTGAAAAAAACTGATGTATGCTATAATGAGCTGTCAAATTAACAGTTGGAGAATGTGAATGAATAACTTTGAAGATTATTATAAATAATCTTTTGCAAACATTCAAAATATTTATATTTTTTTATATTTTTTCTCTATGTTCCGGTGAAAAAGAAAAAAGCGAAGGTGAGTGAAAAAATCCTGGAGGGGGATGGGGATCCCCGGTTTTACCACCCTGTAGATCCGTAACTATTTTTGATAGGGTGGTCAACATTTTTTTTCTCGAATTTTCATGTATATCGTCCGGAAATTTGTTCGAATAAAAAAAATAAATACATTTTTTTTGTTTAAAAAAATTGGTGTTGAAACTCATCATTTCTCTTCGCAATTAGCCATAGAATACGAATAAAACATGAATATTACCCCCATAAGTCTGTTTTAGATCGAAAAAACCCCATGAATGAAAAAATGGGGTTTGCGAGCTTTTGGCGCTAATTATGACTTTTTTGCGTTAAAAAAATCCAATTTGTTTTTAATACATGAAATACTACTTGATACTCATGATTAGATGTTTTAATAATTGGTTTAAACAGTTTTTTATTGTTTTGAGTTATTTTCTCTTAAACTAGAGATAGAAAGTCACGTTTTTTTAATTTGTTAACCTTTGTCCAATTTTCAATTAGAGTGAGGTAAATCATTGAAGTTTACAAAATTAATTGTTCAAACAATTTATTTTAATTGTTGATAATATTTAGTTTAAATAATGCTGGAAAATTGCGATTTTTTCTGAAATTTTCAACTATTGGTCTACTTTTCATTTGAAGTGAGTTAATAATTATTTTAGTTCAACAAAAATAATTATTTAAGCAAATTATTATTGTGTATAACTATCTTCTTCTTTATTAATGCTAGAGAGTTGCGGTTTCTTCTCAAATCTTAAAATTTTCACCCACTTTTCACCCTCTTTTTACTTAGTAAAGTAATAAATAATGCAAGTTAACAAACATAGTTGTTTAAAAAAATGTATTATTGTTCATAACAATCTTCTCTTAGATAAGTGCTAAAAAGTTGCGATTCTTTCTGAACTCTTAAACTTTTTGTCCACTTTTCACTTAGTTAGGTAATAATTATTGCAAGTTAACAAACCTGCTTATTTGAACAATTGATTATTGTTTATAACTATCTTCTCTTAGAGTAATGCTAGAAAGTTTTTTTTTCTAAAATCTTTAATTTTACCTTGACTTTTTAGTTATGAACAAATAATCAGTGAACCTCAAGAAGATTATTTTTTTAAATAGTATTGTATTTTTTTAAGTGAACCATTTTTGCTCTTTTCTCAACAAAAAAAAATTATCTTCAATAAAAAAAGTATCTTACGCAAGAAACAAAAACAAACAATTGAATTACTAGAAGTAGGTGCGAGGACTAGGCGTAATAGAAAAATTTGGAATTGCACATATTATATACTCTATAGTCTATATACTCTATACTCTCTCTAATATTTATTTTTTGCTTGTTCATGAATAAAAAAGCAAAGAAATGTTAAACATTTCAGAAAAAAACCTCAACTTCCTAGCACTTACCTAAAAGAAAATAGTTATAAACAATCATAAATAGTTTAGACAAGTATTTTTCTTAACTTGCATTAATTATTACCTCACAAAGTGAAAAGTGGACAAAAATTTAAAAATTTCAGGAAAAACCGCAAGTATGCTAGAGCATTAATTTAGAATATTTAGATGAAGATAGTTTTAAACAATAATGATTTGTTTAAAAACTATTTTTCCTAAATTTAATTGATTATTAAGTCATTCCAAGTGAAGAATAGACAAACAGTTTTAAATTTCAGAAAAAACGCAACTTTCTGCCATTAAGAAAAGAGAATATTATTAACAATAATAATCAATTCTTTGAACAATTATTTTTTGTTAACTTAAGTTTGTTGTTACTTCAATCTAATTAAAAAGTGGACAAAAAGTTGAAAATTTCAGAAAAAAACGCAACTAACATTAATAAAGAAGAAAGATATAAACAATGGTAATTTGTTTGAACAATTATTTTCGCTAAATTTAATTAAATATTCACTTACTTCAAGTGAAAAGTGGACAAAAGTTGAAGATTAAACAAAAAAAAAGCAATTTCTAGCATTATTCAAAGAAAATATTATCAAAAATAATAATAATTTGTTTGAACAATTATCTTTATTAAGAATAAATAACTACTACCTCACTCTAATAGAAATTTGGACGAAAATTGAAGTTTTTTTTAAAAAACCGAGACTTTCTATCTCTATTCTAAGAAAAAATTGATAAAAATAATAAAAAATTGGTTAAACAATATATGAAAACATCTAATTGTCAGTATACAAGGAAGGGTTTCGTAGCCTCAATTTAAGTTTTAACAGAATATCTAAAGGCCATGTGATGAGTGGGTCACGTGACCAGATTCCTACCTTACCGGCACTTTTTTTATTTTCTAACTTATTTAGTTACTTTCACACGAAGCGCCACATCAAGTTGAAAATCTGGGATACTAAATAAGAAGCACTGAGGAAGGTGGGTCTCATCCTGAATTTTTATAATTGTGAAAAAAGTATTTTGTGTAAATAATTTTTGTTGCTTTTTTCATGATTATTAAAAATTTGAACCAGACCAACGTTTCTTAGTGCTTCTTATTTATTATCCCAGATTTTCAACTCGATGTGGCTATTCGTGTGAAAATAAGTTGGGAAATAAAAAAAATTGTAGGTAAGGTAGAAATCAGGTCACCTGATCAACTCGTCGCATGGCCTTAAAACAATATATTTTTAATTTTGAAACAACAATTTTTGAAAAAAAAAAATGTATTGAAAAATTTACCTACTTTTGACTCCTTGGAAACGCCATATTTTCACTTATGAGTTATTTTAAAACCCTATAAAACAGACATATGGGGGTGATATTTAAAAAGTAATATTTTATTCGTATTCTATGGCTAATTGTGCAGAGAAATGTTGAGTTTTAACTTGATTCAGCTAGTGTTGACGAATCACATAGTGTAAAAATTATTCTAATTTAAAATTTTAAACCTGTTTTCAAGAAAATTATTAAGATAAAAAAGTTTTTTAACTTGTATCAGTGTTGTTATATTACATGTGATAACTTAGCGCCGTCCAAACTAAGCTTCAATTCGCGCAGTTGCCCGTGCAGAAATTTCGGTGTGGCGCGGGTCGGGCCCAGATGTGGCAGAATGTGGGCCCAGTCGGGCAATCCTTCCAGCGCCAGATTCGAAATGAAACGCCTAGCCTTATCAGGGCCAGACTGGGTATCCATAAGGACGGTCGGATCTGGCCCAGAGCAGCGCCCTTTTATTTTTTTATGTTTAGCCATACTATTATTTAAATTTTCTTGCAGTAATAAATAAACAATAAATTGAGAACTTTATACTTTATTAAAAAATATTAGAAAATCAAAACAGAACATTTTTCATATTTTTCAGTCCAACTTAATATAAATTAAACAGGTGTTCAGCATTTTGTAGTCCTGTTCATGCAACAAAGACTAGCAAAGTGAGGTTATGACACTGAAAATTCTAAAGCAACTATCCGTACCTTTGCAATACACTAATGTTGTAGATAGAAATTGTCTCAATTATCACAATAATAGCATACTGAAGAATGTTGGATCGGTTAAATATCCAAGCGTTTTTTGTGCAACAAGCAAAACAAAAATTTGTTCAAATTAAGTGAACTTTCTCGATTGCACTGTCGGAAATTTGAAAGAGAGAAAGTACCAATTAAGACGTACTTACACGAACGTTTCACTGTCGTTGAAAGGTTTATTTTGCTCATAGGTTCATTGTAAACTTATTTTCGTGCAGCAGGTTGTACTAGAATTATTAGCATAATTAATTAACATAAACTTAAGCGAATGAATCACATGGCTACACGTGGCTTTGCTGTCTACCCTTGTACAAAGTTGCCTTCTCTTCCAAACAATCGAAAGGAAGAGTTTGTGAAATCACAAACATAACCTCTGCTAACGTTCCTACTTTTAAATTAATGTTTATATAGTTTTCTTAACTTATTCTCAATTTATTTTGAGGTTAGGTTTGCTCGACCGATTTTAATAAATCTACTTACCTTCATCTTCATTGCGCACTAGGGAATGACAGCAAGCTAGCACCTCCACAATCGAAATTCCCAAATTTTTCGGCATCAGAATGTTGGGCTTTTTTTGGGCTTTTTTTGGGCTGTATTGCCGATTTTTGGGCTCCACTACTTTTTTTGAAAATTCAAATTTTGTGTGGAGCCAGCACCTCCACTACATGAAAATTTGAAAAAATTAAAAATCAAAGACGACAGAATTTTGGGCTTTTTTTGGGCTCTTGAACGCGCCAAAAACCAATTTCCAAAAACAACCCCTAGCGGAAATAAAACTACCCCCTACATAAAAAAACAAACTAGGAAGAAATTAAATGCACCACAATTTCAGGCTTATTTTGGGCTCTCAAATTCACAGAAAAAAAAATCAAAAAACCACCCCCTATGAGCAAAAAACCACCCCCTTGTCAAAAATTACATCTGAAAAAAAATAAAGTGTGTCATGATTTTTGTCTTATGTTGGGCTCTCGAATGCACCAAACAAAATTTTCAAAAACCACCCCCAAGTACACAAAACATCCCCAAAATCAAAAATCAAACATGGAAAACACAAAAAAAAAGCTGTGTTGAGCTTTTGAGAAGCCCAAAAATCAGAGAATCTATTCACACTGTGAAATTCTAAAAAGGATCATTTTTTGAGAGAGTCATATCTGCTGGGTGCCAAGGGGGTTGATTTTCACGCTAAGGGTTGGAGCCCAAAAATCAGTGTTGGTATTTTTGAGGAGCCCAAAAATCAGAGACTCTATTCACAATGTGAAATTCTAAAAAAGATCATTTTTTGAGAAAGTCATATCTGCTGGGTGCCAAGGGGGTTGATTTTCACGCTAAGAGTTGGAGCCTAAAAATCAGTGTTGGTATTTTTGAGGAGCCCAAAAATCAGAGACTCTATTCACACTGTGAAATTCTAAAAAAGGTCATTTTTTGAGAAATCATATCTGCTGGGTGCCAAGGGGGTTGATTTTCACGCTAAGGGTTGGAGCTCAAAAATCAGTGTTGGTATTTTCGAGGAGCCCAAAAATCAGAGACTCTATTCACACTGTGAAATTCTAAAAAAGATCATTTTTTGAGAAAGTCATATCTGCTTGGTTCCAAGGGGGTTGATTTTCACGGTAAAGGTTGGAGCCCAAAAATCAGTGTTGGTATTTTCGAGGAGCCCAAAAATCAGTGTTGGTATTTTCGAGGAGCCCAAAAATCAGAGACTCTATTCACACTGTAAAATTCCAAAAAGGATCATTTTTTGAGAAAGTCATATCTGCTGGGTGCCAAGGGGGTTGATTTTCACGCTAAGGGTTGGAGCCCAAAAATCAGTGTCTTCAACTTGCTAATCGATAATCTTCTAATGCACTATAGGTTTGACTGCAAAATTCATCAAATTCACAAACATATAAACGAACAAAAATTTTTTTTTAAATATACATCATAATGAATTTAGATAAATTAAAATGTATAAGGTAGGACTAAGTCACATATAGCCTTACTGACGAGTCCAGTGAGTCAGTCCGGGACGAAACATAAAAAATCAAACTTTTATTTTTTTTTTTAAATTAAGATCGAACATAAATCTATTTTATCATGAATAATTTTATGCAAAATGAGCATGACAAAGATTCAATATTTAAAAAAAGACCTGTAAAGCACCTCACTTTTCGGCGCATTAGAGACAAAAATAACATAATGAAAAAAGAGGGAAAAAAGGGAAAAAGTCAACCAAAAACCAACCTCTCACTTTTTCCTGAACCAAAATGTTTCGGGATCAATTTAGACGCCCTCATCAGGGATTATTTATAGGAAACTACAAGGTATGATAAATATATTCTTATGCTGATGGAAAAAATTAAAACATAATACCTGCGAATAAAAATAATAACTATACATGTGCACTCACATACACATATACACAATAGCACATATCATTAAAAAAAAAAGAGATTACTTAATCTAATTTTGCATTCATTATTGAAAAATTGATGACCCAGATATGTAAAAAATTATTATTTATAATAAGATTTAAAAAGTATTAAAAATTCAAAGAATCATTCAGAAAAATAATAAAATGAAGAAAAATGATAATCCATTAACTTCCTGTGTTCAAAATATTATTCACATATTACATCACGACACTAATTGAAATGATGTTGAAAGAAAACAGTCAACGAAAAATGTTGCAAATTTTGTTTCAATTTATATTAAAAAAAAAGAGAAAAATTCTTTTAAAAGGAAATATCACTACCAAAAATTACGTGGTGAAGTATTCAAAGTGCCGAGGGAAACGAAACTTATTTTTTAACTCGAAAACTCTGAAGGATGCCAGATTTTAGAAATCGTTCCATCCCACTTTTCAGAGAGAGAGAAAAGCCCCTTTTTAATTTTATAACTTTTCGTTTGCCAGGACAAGTGACATAGAAACGAACCTCTCAAACTAACCCAAATCAACATAAAATGCACATTAGGGTGGTCCAAAAATGCATTGCAAAATTTTTTTTCATCCTAGAGGGCAAGTCCCCCCGCCAAAAGTTCCCATTTCCGGAGAAAGAAAATCCCTATTTTTTTTTTTTTTTTCGAAATTCGAATATTAACACGAGCCACCGGGCACTTCAAAATCCCATTTAATTAACATGGGGAAATTTTGGATTTTCCAAAAATTGAACTCATACTTCAGGGTTTGATCGAAACGTGCCAAACATTTTAGGGATTGAAGAGGAGTACCTATGAAATAAAAGTATACTAATAACTTTTATTTTCAACTCACCCTTACCCCCCTCCCCCACAACGCCCCAAATATGACCCAAAAATCAAAAAAGTACATTTTCACGTATTATTGTTACTTTTCAGCAATTTCCGTCGTCTTTTTCATACAAATAATTACTAATGGACAATTTGAATGTTTCCCATAACTTTTTAAACAATTTGTAATTGTTTAAACAAATGTAACTTATTTAAACAATTATTTATTCCCACAAAATGTAAAAAATAATTGTATTTCCTGATTGAAATGTAATAGTTTGTCTCTGTTTGGAGTAGTTATTTTTTTTTAAAACATTATGTAATTATTTAAACAATTACTTATTGTTTATTCCCAAAATTTCTGAAAATTGACCCAGAGTTGTCCAGCTTTTTCTCAAATTTGTATCCTATGCTACTTTTTGTTAAATAATTATATAATTTTAATACATTTCTTATGATTTTTAATAAATTTATATTTATTTAAACAATTTTGATTTGCTTAAGCAGTTTGTTTTCGATAACTTTAAAAAAATTAAATAAAATAAAATACATATAATTATTTTCATGACTGTATAGTGTATAGAAAGAATATATCAACAATTTTGTATTTGTTTAAACAAATATAATTTGTTTAAACAATTATTTTTCCAAAAATATTTTTTAATCATATTTTCTGAATTAAACGAAATATTGAATGATTTCGAGGAGTAACCAATTTTGCTAAATACTTTATGTTATTGCTTATACAATTAATTATTGTTTTTTTCTTCAAATTTTCTTCAAATTGAGTATGAATGGTTTACATCTTCTTTGGCGCATTATTAAAAAAATCATGGAAGTCATAATAAAATTAAAATCATAAAAGTGTATTTATCATTGCATTCTTCATATTATTACAATCTTTATCATAATTATATTATGAAAAAGCACATTCACTAATGCAAATTATGATTCAAGTTTCAATAGATTGCTTTTTTCCATTTTCATACTCGTTATAAATATTAAAACGTGTCGCTGATTCTCGTTTTAGCTTCATACGATTATTTATAAAACATTCATGGATCATGTTAATCAAATAAAAATTGTTTGAGCAATGACACGACGTTTTTAACAGAATTTACTACTCCTCGAAATCATCCAATTTTATGTTTAATTCAGAAAATACGATTTGAAAAATATTTTTGAAAAAATAATTGTTTAAACAAATTATATTTGTTCAAACAATTGAAAAATGGTTAATACATTCTTTCTATACACTATACAGTCAGCAAAATAATTATATGTATTTTATTTTATTTAATTTTTTTAAAGTTATCGAAAACAAACTGCTTAAGCAAATCAAAATTGTTTAAACAAATATAAATTTATTGAAAATTATAAGAAATGTATTAAAATTATATATTTATTTAACAAAAAGTAGCATAGGATACCAATTTGAGAAAAAACTGGACATCTCTGGGTCAATTTTCAGAAATTTTGAGAATAAACAATAAGAAATTGTTTAAATAATTACATAATGTTTTTTAAAAAAATAACTACTCCAAACAATGACAAACTATTACATTTCAATCAGAAAATGCGATTATTTTTTACATTTTTTGAGAATAAGTAATTGTTTAAATAAGTTACATTTGTTTAAACAATTAAAAATTATGTAAAAAGTCATGGGAAATATTCAAATTGTCCATTAGTAATTATTTGTATGAAAAAGACGACGGAAATTGCTGAAAAGTAACAATAATACGTGAAAATGTACTTTTTTGATTTTTGGGTGATATTTGGGGCGCTGTGGGAAGGGGGGGGGGGTAAGGGTGAGTTGAAAATAAAATTTATTAGTATCCATTTATTTCATATGTACTCCTCTTCAATCCCTAAAATGTTTGGCACGTTTCGATCAAACCCTGAAGTATGAGTTCAATTTTTCGAAAATCCAAAATTTCCCCATGTTAATTAAATGGGATTTTGAAGTGCCCGGTGGCACATGTTAATATTCGAATTTCGAAAAAAAAAGGGATTTTCTTTCTCCGGAAATGGAAACTTTTGGCAGGGGGACTTACCCTGTAGCTCGAAAAGCGTTTTTTGGACCACCCTGATGCACATGTTACAAAGAATTTTTTTTCTACAGATCTGAGAAAAAACACAAAGTATAGGAAATCGTTCCAAAAATCATTATATCAATTATTCAGGAAAGAATACAAAAATAAGATATCAAAAGTGATCTGAAAATAAAATACGTAAAAAAGATTCTTTGAATTTTTAATACTTTTTTAATCAATTTTTCACTAATGAATGCAAAATTAGATTAAGTAATCTCTTTTTAAAAAAAAGTGATATGTGCTATTGTTTATATGTGTATGTGAGTGTACACGTATAGTTATTATTTTTATTCGCAGGTATTATGTTTCAATTTTTTCCATTAGCATAAGAATATATTTATCATACCTTGTAGTTTCCTATAAATAATCCCTGATGAGGGGGTCTAAATTGATCCCGAAGCATGTTGGTTCCCTCGTAGTATAAAAAGGACGGAAAAAGTGAGAGGTTGGTTTTTGGTTGACTTTTTCCCTTTTTTCCCTCTTTTTTCATTATGTTATTTTTGTATCTAATGCGCCGAAAAGTGAGGTAGTTTAGAGGCCTGTTTTTATAATTTCGAATCTTTTTCATGCTCATTTTGCATAAAATTATTCATGATAAAATAAATTTCTGTTAGATCTTAATTTGAAAAATTTTTAAATAGAGACACTAAACAAATGATTCTTTCCAATCTGCAGGGTTTTGCAGATGAATATTTTCTGATTTCTTTTAATTGACTCTATATAATTTCACCTCAATTTCTTGAAAGAAATCTTTTTATTTAAAAATTGTTGTGATAAGTATGCACTAAATATAGCAATTTTAGAAATATATTAAAAATTTTTTTGGATTATTTCTTTTTCCTTTTCGTGAAAATGTAATAATCTAAATACATTGGTTTGAATCATCCACAAACAAATCTAACTTTAATTTACTTAAAAATAGATATCTTTTTTCAAAATTAATTGCAGAACACAAAACAAATAATCATTATCGACCCTAATGCCAATAAAAAAATCTTCTCTACACTTATAATACTTGGGTCAATTAAAAACGATATCTTTCGAAAATACAGCAAAGATATCATCTAACTATGTATTCTGAATAGAATGTCCAAAAACACCTTTTTTTTTCTTATGGGAAATACGTGTTCCTCTAAATACAATTTTTTTCGAAAACAACGGATTTATTTTTGTGTAGATTCGAACAAATTTCCGGGCGATATGCATACAAATTCGAAACAAAAAATTCCAATGCATTTTTGGACCACCCCAATATGTGTGCAGAAAAAGCTGAAAATAAGGTCGGTAAGCTTAAGGCACCCTCGGGGAAGTGCTGCCAAGTAGTGGTTACTATCTGAAGTAAGGTTGTGGCCGCAGCGAATGTCGACAGTCGATGTCGAAAGTGCAGTGTGTTTCGGTTTCAGTGTTCGCTAACCCATCGTTGGGTTTGATGTGTTTTAATGTAGCTCGGCAGATCACGAATACCGTCGTATTCGGCTTAGTCCTTAATGTAAATATTGCAGACGTCAAGAGAATAAGTGAAGAATGGTGGCCGTACATCGATTAAAGTAAATTTGAAGTGTTAAAGTGAAGTGCGGTATAATATCATTTGAATGTTCGGCGGTAATATAAAGAGTGTACTGTGTAATCTTCATTCTCATGAAGGATTTTGTGTCTTTCCCTTTGGATATATTCGGCGCCAAAATGGTAAGGGTATTTAATAGGCTTGATTAATAATTATTTCAAAATGATTATACAGAAAATATTTATAATTATCATACCCACCTTCTGTTTCCCTAGCTCCCCATTATATTTGTTGTTCTAATCATTTTGACAATGAGCAAATATTGGTGTCAGTCGTATGGAATTTCCGTACTCGCAACGGCCTATTTACGTTCATTTTTTGACGATGTAATGAACGCGGCGAAATTATTTTCATGGCAATGAGGGTTAGTCTATTTTAATATGAAGTGTGTTTGTGAACATCTGGATTTGATATTTTTTGTTTTGCGAAACATGAGAAATGGATTCGTATTGAATCATCAACACTTGTTACTTGTAAATTAAAGTATGTCGTAATCCGACCTGGTAAATGAGATAATTGAAATTTATGTTAACCTATGTCTAATCTAATGAGGGTCTATATACATCTAGTTTTTTGTTTTGTGGCACCTAATATAGAATAATGAAGTAATTTAAAATTGATTGTCAAATTACATTCAATATATAAACCCTCTGTTTAAAATTGATGTCCTCATACCATTGCTTTACTTAACTTTAAATTATGCCTGCAGCAATCTGCAATGTAATGATCTTCATTATGCAAATAGCAAATAGTCTCATCCGATAACTGACCAAGTCACTGTAAACCTAAAAAAAGAAGATTTTATACCAAGTTCTGTATTTGAAAAAAGTCCTTCGAAGATTAGTCATCTATAAAATCACTTGACATGAATACCATGCTCTAGATAGATCGCTTGATAGGATGTAAACATTGCTCATTTTTTGAGTAAATTGCCGTCTATGCGGAATTATAGGAATTTATAGAATTTAGCACGATGAATTTTGAATTTCTTAGTGTAAAATTGATTGAATTTTCTTTTAAATGTATAAATTATTGAGTGAGATTAATTGATATTGTCTTTAATGTACACATGTTTTAATAACTTCGCAGTTAGAAAGACGCAGAAACCATAATATTCTGCCAGAAACACATGTTATACATTTCTTCCTTAGATAATATCTTTTTCATCATGTATATACAAATATAGAATTGACATTCTCATAAACCATGCGATAGAATACATCTTGATGTGAAGCTAATGTACTCTATAACGGTTTTATTGTTTGCATCAGTGTAACAAGTAAAATATTGCACATATGATAAGTTCTTGCAGAAGCATAATAAAGAAGACAATGAAAGAAGTTGATAAAAAATCGTCACCTATTATTTTTAATAGAGTTTATAGTTATTAATTAATAGTTATGATATGAAAATGGATCAATAACGACTTCAGCTTAATACACACTGCAACCTAAAACATTACTTTTAATCCTTAGATAGTTCAAAAAATAGTAAACCGTTGAAAATGATATGTTTTATCATTGACAACTACAATGAATTCAAAACAATTGACTACTCTCAATTGTTCAATGCAATGCAAACGAGAAGTTCACTCCTCGATTAATCAGCATATATCAGATATCAAGAATTGAAACGGTTTCGAAGGATTTCAAGAAATTTGAAAGGTTTCAATACATTTAAAAGTATTTCAACAGATTTCAAAGGATTTCGAAGAACTGTGTACGATTTCCAAAAATTAGAGATTTCGAGGGATTTTAAAAGATTTTTAGAGATTCCAAGAAGGCTTATCAGATTTCATGCGATTTTAAGGAATTTCTTAGACTGCAAGAGATTCAAAAAGATTTCAAGAGATTTCAAAGTTTTGCAAATATTTCTAGAGATTTTTACGAATTTCAAGGAATTTTCACAGGATTTGAAAGACTTCCGGAGATTTCCTTGGGGTTTAACAGATATATTTTACGGGATTTCAAAGGATTGCTAATATTTCCAGAGATTCCAATGGATTTTTATATGAATTTGAAGGATTTGCACGAATTTCAAGGAAATTTTTCAGGATTTTAATGATTTCATGAAATTTTGTGAGATTTTACCATATTTCACGGAATTTTGAAAGATTGCGAAAATTTTATGAAATTTCAAAGTATTTTAATGGCCTCTAATAAGGAGTAATTAGGGATTTCAAGGAATTTGATACAATTTCAATGGATCTTAAGTGATATTAAGATATTCTAAAGAGATTCCACGGATTTAAATGGGTTTCAAGGGAGTTCTAAGGATTTCCACGGATTTCAAGGAATTTTTTCAAGATTTCAATAATTTCAATTTAATGGTCTTACAGTGATATTTAGAGATCGAATATTTCCAGAAATTTCGTGGGATTTTACCATATTTCACGGATTTTAAAAGATTGCGAAAATTGTATGAAATTTCAAGGGATTTTAATAGAGTTTAAAAGGGCATAATTAGAAATTTGAAGAAATTTGCTGCAATTTCAATCGATCTTGAAGAATATTAGGGGGTTTTAAGAAATTTTCACGGGATTTCAAAGATTTTAAGAAATTTGGTGGGATTTTACCATATTCCGTGGGATTTTAAAGGCTTGTGAAAATTTTCTAAAATTGAATGGTATTTTGATGGACTTTAAAAATGCATAATCAGGGATTTTAAGAAATTTGATGCAATTTCAATAGATCTTAAGCGATGTTAAGATATTTCAAAGGAATTCCACGGATTTTAATCGGTTTCAAGAGAATTCTAAGGATTTCCACAGGTTTTAAAGAATTTTTAGAGTATTTAAATAATTTTCAAGAGATTTTGAGTTTTAATTAATTTCATGGGATTTCAGAGGTTTGCAAGAATTTCCAAAGATTTTAAGGATTTCAATGTATTTCTGCGATATTTAGGGATTTTAAGTAATTTCAATGAATCTTAAAGGGTATTCCGAGATTTTATGGAATTTTCACAGGATTTTAAACATTTCATAAATTTCGAGGAATTTTAACAGATTTCACGGGATATTAAAGAATTGCAAAAGTTTTCAAAGTTTTGACTGCTGGATTTTAATGGCCATAGAGGGATATTTAGGGTTTTTGAGCAATTTTAATGGATCTCAAATGATATTAAAAGATTTTAAGAAATTTTCACGGGATTTTAAGAAATTTCATGGGATTATAACAGATTTCACGCGGGAATTTAAAGGATTTCACGATATTTCATAGATCTCAAAAAATGTTCGTGGAATTTTAACAGATTCCACGGAATTCCAAATGATTTCAAGGATTTCTAAAGATCTTGATCGATTTTAATGAAATTTAAAGGATATTTAGGATTTTCAAGAGATTTCCTAAATTTTGAATAAATCTTAAGGGATATTAAGATATTACAAATGAATTCAATGGATTTAAATATATTTCAAGATATTTCGAAGGATTTCCACAAATTTCCAGGAATGTTCATAGGATTTCAAAGATTTCAAGATTCCAGAGATTTCATGGTATTTTAAGAGGATTCACGTAATTCCAAAGAATTGCATGGATTTCCAAAGATTTCAAGGAAATCTAACGAATGTTAAGCGATATCTAGGGATTTCAAGGATTTCTTGGGATTGCAATAGATTTTAAGATATATTCAGATATTCCGAAGGATTTCTATCGATTTCAAGGAATTTTCACGGGATTCGAAAGATTTTCAGAGAATTCGTGGAATTTTATCTTATTGGACGAGATTTTAAAGGATTGTAATTATTTCAAAAGATTTCCAGGCCATTGGGATATGTATTCAGGATTTTCAAGGATTTCAACGGATTTTATGGTATCTCAAGAGATCCTGAAGGATTTCCATGTATCTTAAGTTATTTTAACAGATTTCGTGGGATTTTATTAGATTGTAGGAGATTTTAAAGAATTTTAATGATTTTTGAAGATTTCAAGGCTATGGGATATCTATTAGGGGTTTTCAAGGATTTCAATGGATTAAAGCGAGTGTAAGGTTGAATGGGAAAAAGAGTGAATGGTTCGATATTATGCAAGGCGTGAAACAAGGATGCGTTATGTCCTCGTGGCTATTTATCATATTCATGGATAAGTGTCTAAGAACTGCCCTCTTCGACGAAAAAGGTATAGATCTCGAAACCGTCAAAGTACGTGGGTTGGCTTTCGCAGATGACAAGATTGTTATGGCAGAATCAGTCGAAGACTTGCAAAGAATGTTGAATAAACTTAATACAAGCATGAAGAACATGGACCTCAAAATAAACGTGAATAAAACGAAAGTCATGGTGTTTGAGGGAAAAAGTGAGAAAACAATATGCAACATAGTCCTAAATGATGAGAAATTAGAACAAGTTGACAAGTACGTATATCTAGGTAGTCTATTCACTAACGACGGAAAAATAGATGGGGAATTAGATAGGCGCATACATAAGGGTAAGCAGGTTATCGGTAGAGCAGGGTCCATCCTCACAAATAAAAACATATCAAAAAAAGCTAAAATGGCCATACATAACTCTATTTTCGTGCCGACTGTACTATACGGTAGCGAGACATGGACCTGTCAAGAATAGTGATGAATGTCGATCATTTAAGAAATTTTCAAAAATATCGTCAGATTAAATAAAAACCTTGAACACCATACTTATCACATCGAGACGAACGATCACTCAGTCGAGATGATCGTCTCGTCTCGATCGACTTTTTTCATTGCAAATTCTTGATTTCCATTACATTTCAGTTCCATCTAACTATGTTTTAAGAAAATCTCGATTTTGTCCAAAAATGATCGACATGCATCACTAGTCAAGAAAAGGACAGGAGTAAAATCAACGCGATCGGCATGAAACCTCTGCGCATAATATGCGGGAAAACACTTATGGACAAAGTACGAAACGAGACAATCCTCAAAGAATGTGGTACAGGGGAGACACTAGTTGACATATGGGAAAGAAATCAGCTAAGGTGGTTCGGACATCTTGAAAGAATGAAAGATGAACGACTGACCAAGCAAGTGTATAAAGGTAAAGTAAATGGCAGAATGCCCAGAGGTAGACCGCCGAAAGAATGGTTAGAATCTGGGAATGAGACACTAATACGAAGAGACATAAGAAGCCATAGAAATACAAGAGCCTGCATGAAAAAATGCATGGACGTGAATGAAGCTAGAGTAGTATGCCAGGACAGAAATATGTGGCGACAAATAGTTTATAAACAGAGTGACAATAGAGTGAATGATGCCTGAAACAAAGACCTTGGATACTAATGGGCCCAAGTGGGGAACCATACATAACAATTTTGTGAGGCTCCTCACTTGGGGTGATCGCTAGAGAGATTGATCAGCAGCCTGGGTCGGAGCAGTGTTGCGGAGTGAACGTGTCATTTATATAAATAACACGAGAACACCAGATCAATCTAAAACATCTATACATAACACCTACATACCCATCCACCCTATACCCATATACCGATCAACCTCATACCTATATACCTATTTCACTACTTTCCAACACAGAAAAAAAAAGTCTTAAAGTTGGGTTGGTCTTGTTTTTATTTTTGCCTTAAATTAAGCCCAATACTAAATGAGAGCATGAATATCGTTTTAAAAGAAGGCCTTATCGGCTTGGAACTAAAATTAATCCATTGATATGGCTTCTTTGCAAATATTCATCTTGAAACAAGCCCCACTAGACTTATTAAGACAGCAAGATCTTCGCAGTTAAAAAGAAGACGATATTGAGGCTACCGTTTAGCCCTCTAGAAGCGAGATTCAAAAATCTAACGTCTTCTCGCAGTTGTGACAGGAGCAGGAAAATAGACGCCACGCCAAGCATGCGAAATGCGTCAATTATAAGTTTTTATTAAGTGAAATTATATCTTATTTAACCTGCTATATTTATTAAACCTAATTTAACATATTCTCAACCATAGTCGAGGTTAGTACATCTCATCATATACTCTTGTTAATGTTATTCACCGCACAGTCATATAGTCGGGGTTCTCGTCTCGACACCTATAACCTATACAACTCTTTACATTATGATTGGATCGCAATTAGGTTATTTCACAGCAAATGAAACAAGAGTTTCGTATGTTTCAGTATTAAATGTAAATTTTTTTATAGTCTCATGATAAGAAACAAAATTATATATATATATATTTATTATTGCTTTAGTCCTTCTATATTTTAGTATGCGATAACGCTTTCTTCAAGCCCACGTTTTGGCTTACGGCTAGTTTTAGACAGTATAGCATTTACATTCAAGCCCACATTCTGGCTTGCGACTACTTTTCAGCCCATGCAACGTCTCAACTTTAGTTTCTCAATCGCTTTCTTTTAAAGCCTTAATCCTATTCTAGTTTTTAGCAAATGCTGTCTTCTTTTTGTTACACCTTAAAACAAGCCCATATTTGGTATTGTATTAAGACTTTTTTTTTTCTGTGAACCGAGCAAGTCACGTCTACCCCGGAAGGGAAAAGGCTTAATGGTATAATAATAATTATTGTTATGGGCTATTAGAAGATTCTAAAGGATTTCCATGTATCTTAAGAGATTCAACAAATCTCATGGGATTTTATCAGATTGCACGAGATTTCAAAGGATTGTAAAAATTTCTTAAGATTTCAAGGCCATGAGATATCTATTAGTGTTTTGCAAGGATTTCAGCGGATTTAACGGGATCTTAATAAGAGTTTCTGAAGTATTTTCATGTATCTTAAGGGACTTCAACAGATTTCGTAGGATTTTATTATATTGCAGGAGATTTCAAAGGATTGTAACGATTTGCAAAGATTTCAGGGCCATGGGAAATCTATTAGGGGTTTTCGAGGATTTTGACAGATAGTATATGGGATCTTAAGAGATTCTAAAGGATTTCCGTGTACCTTCAGGGATTTCAACAAATTTCATGGGATTTTATCAGATTGCAGGAGATTTCAAAGGATTGTAATAATTTCTAAAGATTTAAAGGCCATGGGATATCTGTTAGTGTTTTGCAAGGATTTCAGCGGATATAATGGGATCTTAATAAGAGATTCCGAAGGATTTCCAAGTATCTTAAGGGATTTCAACAGATTTCGCAGGATTTTATTAAATTGCAGGAGATTTCAAAGGATTGTACTGATTCGCAAAGATTTCAGGGCCATGGGAAATCTATTAGGGTTTTTCGAGGATGTCAACGCATTTAATGGTATCTTAAGAGATTCGGAAGGATTTCCATGGGTCTTAAGAGATTTAAAAAATTGCAAAACAGCACTGTAAAAAAAAGTATCATTTCAAGGCTAGTTTTCGGTATTGAAACAGTCCTCCAAAAATATAGTCTCGAGTGGCTCTATTCTAATGCCACTTTATTTTGATGCCACTAAATGGCGTTTTAATACAAATCTTTTGGATCGAAACAGGACCAAAGTGAAAATTAAATTTCTTCCGTTTCAAATGTTTTCTGTTTCTCTTAAGCATGAAGTTGCTAGAAATTAAAACAATTTCCCAGTGCATGACTTTAAAAACAGACGATTTGGTATTATAACAGGACGCTAAAAAACATGATGCTTAAATAAAATGGAACTATAGTTTTTACAGTGATTTCGAAGGATTGTATAATGCTTGGGTTCCTATATAGGTTTCTTCCCAAGTTATTACATGGTGCATCTGCAGTAGGTAAACATATGGTCAAATGATTTCACATGTTATAAGTTAATGAAAAATACAGTCCATCTCGTAACCATAATTAAATGGAACCATATTTCAATGCGGCAGGCAGTATCAGCAGCTGATCATAAAATCGAAACCACGTGGCATGTGGTATATGTCTGCTGCTAGGTTGCTAGGATGCTAGAGTTCATGAAGAGTCAAGATTTCAAAATCTCGCATTTGAGCCAGATAGGGTTCATTGAGACATGCAGCATGGCCCGAAATCAAATCATTTTGATGGCTTCCCATTTTCAGCATTGTCAATTCTGACCATAAATTAATCATCGCGAATCGATGTTAATGGTCGTTATTAATAAAACAGCATTTATTTGGCAATTTGCTTTAATCCTGAATCGAGCTGGTAGAATATTGCTGAACGATGGATGCGCATGCGCTTTTATACTAGTCGATATCACCACCAATACGAATACCCAGTTGCCAACCCGCAACACCAACACGCGAATCAACATTGGTAACTGTTAATGTCAGCACACGCAATGGTGGTAGGTCATTCTTACCTGTCCCGTGAAATTCAATTAAATACGCTTGAAACCTTATTGACATTCATCGCCAAGTGGAAAAATATTTAATTAGGAAATCCATAACTAATTTTAAAATTATAACTTGTCTATCACACTTTTCAATAGAGCAAAATGTCATATACATGTAAAATTGTAACAAGTCAGCAGGTGGCTTTTTTTATGATTGAGACTGAAAATTAACAAATGTTTTTCCGTTTTTAGTTAAAGAACAGTACCCAAAAACGTCTCACTTATTTTAGATGATAGCAGATTGACGTTAGTTTATTTATGAGTTTGTTTGGAAGTAATTTTTTACTTTCATTCTAGCCACGGTTTTATAGTCGTTGCGTGAATTTAGACTATTAGGGGTCGTCCATAAACTATGGTAGCAATTTTAGACTATTTTTACCCTCGTTCCCCCTCGTTAAGAACCTTAGTTTACCCCCCCCCCCCCTCCGAAAAGCAATGTAGCACAATATTCTATGTAAACATAGGGAAGAGGGTGACTTTTCACGAAAATAGGGTAGTAATGGAGAAATAAATTCTTTCAAATAAAATTAATGTAAATACCTTATTGAATTCAATATGAAACACTCTAAATTCCTAAGATTTAAAGTCTAAATGTATATTGTATGTTCAACAAATAAGATTAATTATTCAACTAAAAACAGATTTTCTACAAAATACATGAATTTTCAACTTCTAAAGGGTACATTTCTAACCAAATATGGAATAGCTAAATTTTCAGATAGAGTAGTATATGTAGTTCCATTTTCAACTAAAAAAGATGAATTTTCAACCAAAAACAAATTCAACCACAAACACGAATTTTCAACAAAATACATCAATTTTTAACAAAATTGTTGAATTTTAAAGGCAAAAGGTCGAATTATCTACAAAACTGTTACATTTTTAACTCGAAAATATGATTTTTTTGGCAAGAAAGTTAATTATATAACAGAAAAGATGATTTTTCAACCCGAAAGATTTTAATTTTCTAAAAATGGTATAGTTAAATATTAAACCAAGGAGGTGAAAAAAGATTTAAATTCAACCAAAAACAGTTGAATTCTCAGGCCAAAAATACGTATTTTTTAAGTCAGTTAAAAGATCACTTTTCCATCAAAGGACGAATTTTCAAATAGTTGAATTGATCCAGAATAACGATTTTTTAACAAAATAGTTGAATTCTCAACCAAAGCGATGAATTTTCAAACAAAAAAATATTACTTTTCTGCCAAAAGAGGAATTTTAAACCAGTTAAATCAAACGGAAAGAGAAAAAAAACGAATTTAAAAAAAAAGTTACATTTTCAATTAAAATAGATAAATTTTCGACCAAATAAATAAATTTTCAATCAAAAAGATGGATTTTTCACAAAGAAGATTAATGTTCTACCAAAAAAGATAAATTTTCAATAATGTTTTTGAATTTGGAAAAGAAAAGGGCGAATTATCTACAAAATAATTGAATTTTCAACCAGAAAAGTTGAATTTGTAATCTGAAAGTTGAATTTTCAACAAAAAAAGTTCATTTTTAAACAAGCGAAATGACTTTTCTTCCATAAAAGATAAATTTTCTACAAGACAAATTTTAAACTAGTTGAATTTAAGGAAAAAAACGAGTTTTTAACAAGAATAGTTGAATTCTCAACCAAAATGATGAATTTTAAACAAAAAAATTTTAATTTCCAACCAGAAAGATTGGTCTTAAACAACTTACATCAATTGTCAAAAAAGTTATTGAATTTTTAAGAGAAGATGGCAAATTATCTACAAAATAGTTGAATTTTAACCAAAAATATAAATACAATAATACAAAAGATAGTTTTCAACCAAACTGTTGAATTTCCAAGCAAACAAAAAAATGAAATTTTCTACAAAACAGTTCAATTTTCAACCCGAAAATATGAATTTTCAACATAAATGATGATTCTTCAACCAGAACAATTAAATTTGCAACAAATTAGTTCAAATTTCAACCAAGTAGTTAAATTATTAGCAAATGTAGATGAATTATCAACAAAAAATTCAATAGTTAATAATTGCACAAAAAAGATTTTAATTTGAAATAAAAAATAGTTGCATTCAAATTCAATTATTAATTGAGCAGCTGAATTTTCAACAAAAAAATGCATTTTTTACAAAGTAATTTAACTTTCAACCAAGTAGTTGAATTTTAAACTACAAAAGGTGAATTTTTAACCAAATAGTTAAATTTTCAAAAAAAAAAAAGAATTTTCTATCTAGAAGATTAATTTTTTACCAAAAAACACGAGTTTTCTAAAAAAAATACATCAATTTTCAATAAATTTCTTTAATTTTGAAGCTGCAAGGACTGAATATTTCCAAAACGGTTCAATTTTCAACCCCGAAATATTATTTTCAACAGAAAATTTATTTTATTACGAAAAAGTTAAATTTTTGTAAAAATAGTTTAATTTTTAATATAAATGTGAATTATCTATCGAATAGTTAAATTTTCTACCAAATCGTTGAATCCTCAACTAAACCAGATTAATTTAGACCCAAATAGTTGCATTTTAATCAAAACGGATGAAGTTTAAACCAAGAAGATTAATTTTCGACCAATTTTCAATAAAAATACCAATTTTTAACCAGAAGTGGAATAGTAAAATTGTTATTGGTAAAAATCATTCCCTACCAAGCAAAAAAAAACAAATTTTCAAAAAAATGATTGCATTTTCAACTAAAATGATGAATCTCAAGAAAAATTAATTTTCAACAAAAGAGTTCAACCCAAAAGATAATTTTTCAACCCGAAAGATTATAATTTTCTAGAAATGGAATAGTTAAATATCAAAACAAGGAAGTGAATCTTAAAAAATAGGAATTTTTAAACAAATGGTTTCATTTTCAAAAAATAAAATTTTTTCAGCAAGAAGATTAATTTTCTACCAAAAAACACGAGTTTTCTAAAAACTACATCAATTTTTAATAAAATTCTTCAATTTTAAAGCCAAAAGGACTATGTATTTACAAAACGGTTCAATTCTTACAAGCAAACCATAATAATTTAAACCCAAATAGTTGCATTTTAAATCAAAACAGATGAATTTTAAAGCAAAAAGATTAATTTTCGATCGATTTGTGCATTTTCAACCAAAGAGATGAATTTTCAACTTTAATTATAACTCTTAAGAAAAATGTATTCTCAACCAAAGGTATCAACTCAAAATATGATTTTTTAACCCGGAATATTGATTTTCAGAGAAAGGAGTAGTTACATTTTCAACCAAGGAGATGAATCTACAAGAAAAAAATGAATTTTTAACAACGTAGTTCAACTTTCAACCAAGCAGCTGAATATCTGACC